>MU765149.1:7918-77900 GCA_026770625.1 Nicotiana glauca
AGTTTCGACAATATTTGAATATCGGTTTTTCTTCTAAAATCAACAATTGTTATTTTCTCCTCAATTCTTTTTCCTAGCCGGTCAGCATAATGGTCCGAGACAAATAAATGCAACATATAATCATGATAGTCTTTTCATATTTGGGTTACCTGTCCTAGATGGACCCAACCCCTGTGTTGAGTCCCCTAAGTCAGATATGATGCAAATAAACGTCCTATTTCTAGGCTCAATATCTTGGTTTTATGGTTCTAGACTGTGCACTCGAGCGGACAACTCGAGTCGAGGAGGGGGCTACGTACCGGGGACCCGCGGGATCGTCCGACTTAGTAACTTGTCCGGCCTCTTTTCTTATTTGGGTATGACACTAACAGAATGGGGAATCTCAACCAGTAAAAACATCCCCGGAGGTAAGAAGAGAAGGGTTTTCGGCACAATTTTTATATACAATTCACGTAATATCAAAACGGTAAACATATAGTACATTTATCAAAGCATATAATGAAATCAGATATAAACAAAAACAACAATTTAACTAAGCTCGAATTCTTAAACCCTGAATCGAAGTTCTTGGTTTCTTTTCCCCAGTAGAGTCGCAAGAGTTGTCACACCTCCTTTTTTACCTCATCATATATGCTTTCGCACAATGCACTATTTTTGGTTTTAATACACCCCGAGAAAGGGATATAATAATCAAAAGGGAAGAAGTTTTTCCACTTAAAGGACAGTTGGAACGGGATTTATTTATTAAATTTCAGAGTCGCCACTTGGGAAAATAATGGTGTCCCAAGTCACCGGTTTAATCCCGAACCGAGGAAATTATGACTCTGTTACAGTCCGCGAATCAGAAATCCGGATAAGGAATTCTGTTAACCCGGGAGAAGGTGTTAGGCACTCCTGAATTCTGTGGTTCTAGCACGGTCGCTCAACTGTTGTCTTTGGTTTTATCTGATTTCTTCATATGTATCGCTTTTATGTCTTATTAGTATTCCGTTTTGTCATTTTTAGAAGAATTGCGACGTCGCAAAAATATATTTCGAGTCACACCGCACCAGTACGCCTGTGACTTTAGTACATTTCAACTTCGCCGAGATTTGGATTTGGGTCACATAAATGTGCACCCGTATTAGGAATGTATAATTATTACAAATCATGCCTAGAGTATCTACGTCTCGTTAACTTTTGGATAGACCGTGAAATTCGCTAAACGGTCTTTCCGATTTCTACATTTTTTCATTTGGTGTTTATGGAAGGCCCCGCAATTAAGTATTTATGATTTTGTGAGGCTCATCTCCGTTTTTATTAAGGTTCACCTTAAAGTATACTACATTCTCTATTTTTTGGTTTTTTTCAATCCCAATATAATTGTTAGCAAATTAATTTCATATTGTTGTGTATAAGAGTCCAGGCCATATTTTATCGTTGGGCCTGGACTTCAAACTGGTTTAATAATTCACAGCCAAATGCAACTAGGCTCATAAAACCCAACATTCACTTTTGTTTCTGTTTACAGGCATAGATGCCGTTTTAGGGCCTGATTTCATAGTTAAACCCAAATCCCTCACATTTAAGGCCAAGCAGGAACTAATTATCATTTTAACAATACTTAATAAATGCAACAATTAACAATTTCTACAAACATCAATTTGTATTCAATCACCACTGATTTTAACGTTCAACAATTAATTCAGAGTTTTAATATGATGATTTTGTTATTCACCTGGCAGAGTCTGATATTTAAATCACTATTACGACACTAATTGTTTCTATCGTTTTTACTCAACTAAAGAAAACAATATTCTAATTTTAAAAGTTCGAATTATTGTCAAATTGCAGAATCCAAACAAGTTTATAATTAGATCAGATTAAGCATGGCTACTCAGCATCCAGTTGAGATACACAACTACGTATACTTTTATAATTGAATAATCCTGATCCAGAATTGAATCGCTACAACATCCAAACATTAGTATTTCGTATCTAATTCATGATAGCTTCAAATCCAAGTGAATTAACTATGTTTATTCCAGTTTTAAATCTTAGATTTAGGTGATCATCTTTACTTAGCCTTCTTATTTTTTAGTTCATGTCACTATTATCACTACCAAATTTAAAGTGTGATTGTCCAGCCCACTACTTATTACAATCAGATCCTAATTGAATTACAAAGATCTAGGCACTTAAAGCTATATAATGAAAGAACAGATACATAGTTGATTAACTAGAACTGGTTAGCATTTTTATTTCTTCAACAACAACTCAAATACAGCTCCAGGTCATAGTAACGTACCTGATTCAAGTAACAAATTGATGAGTTCTAAGTTTGGAGAAGAAGGAAAATCAGCAACAACAACAATGATAAAGCAACAGCAACAGGAATGAATTGACACAGCTAAACCCAAAACACCAGTAGATAAACCAGTAGATAAACCCGAGCAAATTGTAAACCCAGTAAATTCGAAATAAACCAGTAGAAAAACGACCAGCAGAGATTCCCAAAGTAATACTCGAGTTAGCAGCTAAGTATAAGACTAGTTGCACTTCAATATATAGGTTTCATAACTTTGATAATTCTGAAATTTCAAAACTCTCAAACCTTTCAGAATTTTCGAACTTCTCTATAGACTTTCCAATCTCTAGATTTCTCCCCTTTTTTTTTCGAACCCCCTAACTTAGGCCTGAAACAGCCTATTTATAGAGTGAATTGGGAGGGAAATTTGAATTAATTATTCATATTTCCCACCCCCACTCTTTTTTAATTATTTCAATTAAGTATAGGGTGTTTTTAATAAACATGCACTTGAACCCCTGATGGAAGGTTCCAGGTTATTCTTTACTATTCTACTAGGAGAAAATGACTTAGCTGCCCTCACTTGCTAAGGATTATTACTTATCTACCTTTTAACTATGCCTAGTTTACCCTTTATTAACCATCTATTTACGGTAAAACCAGGCCCAATTGTCCCTTATACCCTCATTACTTCTATATTATTCTCAATAATACCAATTCCCATTCCCTATTTACCCTTTATAGTTATCAGTTTTTACCCGACCTGCCCTTAGGTCTGTTAGGGCCTTGAGCAGTCAAAAATCAGAGTAGTATTTAACAAATAACCCCAATACTTAGACTTTATATTATAGCCAATTCAGAACTAAGTAACCCTTTTTCAGAAATAACCACTTTGCAAACATAGCCACAAATAGCCTTTTACTTAATCAAGGATCCATACAAGTCAAAAGTCAAAACTGTATTGCAATGATAGCCAACATTAAGCAGTTTTTACAAACATAGCCCTAATACGACTAATTATTCAGAAATTCAGAAGAGTCAAGAGTAAAAATTGTATTGCAATGATAGCCAACATTAAGCAGTTTTTACAAACATAGCCCTAATACGACTAATTATTTGATTAATCAGGACTCAGAGGAGCAATTTGATAATGGTTGAATCCAATTAATCAGAACATTCAATCGAAAAAGATCTATCAAGCAAGAACCTTAAGCGACTACAAAGCATGCGATTTAACTAGTGACTTCAATCAGAAAAAGAGAGCATACAGTCGATTTCATGTATAAACAGAAAAACCTTGAGCATGCATCAGATTCAGGCTAGCAAATAATAAAGACGAAACGAAGAACAAGTAGCATAGTTAAGAAAATAGGGTTTGGGGCTACTTAGCTTTTCCTGTTGGTTTTCTTTTCTTTTTTCTTTCTTTCTTTTCCTTCTTTTTCTTCATTTTTCTTTCTGGTTCTTGATTTTCCTTCTTTTTCTTCATTTTTCTTCATTTTTTCTTTCTGGTTCTTGATCTTATGGTTGTCCGAAGGCCTTGAGCCTTTCTTGACTGTTGGTCTTACAAACAGACTCTTGGAGTCTTATTTGTTGTGAAAGATTCGTGTTTGAAGGACTGGGGTTCGATTTGGGTAGTTTTTAGTTTGGGGGTATCCGCCGGAGTAGGGTTCCAGTGGAATACTTTTTATTATTCGAAGGGTTAGGCTTAGATTCGAGGGAAAATAGTTGGATAGGGTGAAAGAGGGGTTCAGGGTGGTTCTAGGGTGTTACTGGTGGAAGCTGATTCAAAAGTGGTGGTCGCCGGCTAGGGTTCCGGCGACCTGTTTTTCAAGATTCGAGAAGAATGAAAGGTTTTTGGCTGGAGTTAAGGTGATGGGGTGAAAGAGGAGGAGAAGAGAGTGCAGGAGTGTGGAAGTTGGTCGGAGAAGACGACTGTAAACGAATCACCGGTAGGGTTCCGGTGGCCCAGGTGGAGAGGAAGAGGGAAAGCATGGCGGCTAGGGTTTGGAGTTATGGGGCTGTGAAGTGTATAATGACATGAATGTATCGGTGGTGTATAGATATATTAGAAATGTGATGATGGGTGCCAGCCGTTGGATTAGATCAAACGAATGGCCAGGATTCACTGGCCATCAAACGGCGTCGTATAGTTTAAATGAGGCCTTCATTTCATCCGTTAGATCATTTAGATGAACGGTTGTGATTGTTTCCCACGAACGACGTCGTTTTAATTATTATATGACCGTTATCTCTGGGCCGTTTGATCAATTGATCAACGGTCCGGATTCATTTATTCTATACGGTGTCGTTTGGATTTTGTATATGCAGGCTGGTTTGTTTCTTTTGGGCCTGGTCCGTATAATGTATCAATTGGGCTGATGAATTTGTAATTTGGCCCAGTTTCTTGGTATTATAAGTTGTATTTTTGTATTTGTATTATTTTTGTATTTTCTTGTATTTTCCTATTATATATTTTATTTTCTTTTCTGTATTTTATTACCACTGTATTTATCATCTCTTGTATTTTGTATTTTTCTTTTAATTTTTCTGATTTTCTAGAATTTAAGAGTAATTTTCTTATATTTTGGTATTTTCTTATTAATACACAAATTTATTTTGTTTTAATTTTCTTTACTTTATTTTTAACAAATAAAAACAAACACTGGTATTTCTACACAATGATCAACAAGTTTCACACAAATTCATTTTTATATATTTTATTTTGGAATTAATTGCTTGGGGCAAAAATTACGTGCTCACAAGGGGACAATTCCCTTTTACAAGGTTAGAAAGGAGACTCACCTCGCTCCGGAGCCTATATTACGATTCAAGAAGGCACTCAAACCTCTAATTTTGAGCCGAACGACCCACAACTATTCAAATAGGATAAGAACTAGTCAATACATGCTTAAAAAAATCATATTCTAACTATTAACCAATTTCCCAACATTAAATTCAAGGTTTCTATAATCTGACCCCGAGCCCACGTGCCCGTATTACGAAATTTTTTGAAGGAAGTTGTTCTTTATAACCTAAGGATAAAAATATATGATTTCTACTCCATTCTATAACCAATTTCGTGTTTAAATCTTGTTTTTAACAAAACCCTAGGTTTTACTCTATTCCCATGATTTTCACTAATTTACATGTGTTAATCTACCCAAACATCAAGTATTAAACTAAGAATATGTGGGATAACTTACCTCAAGATGCTAGGTGGAAGTCTTCTCTCAAAAGCTCCCAAAATCGCCCAAGAAATGAGTGAAAAGTAAGAAAAAATGGCCTAGAGTCCGAATAAATAAAGCCCACTGCCTTCTGCGATTTCTGCTTATGAGGATCCTGGGCCGCACCTGTGACCACGCTTCTGCGGAAGGAAGACCGCGTCTACGGTCTGAGGCGCTTCTACGGACAGGCCCACTACTTCTGCGAAATTAGGGTCGTATCTCTGGTCTTGGCTGCCTGGACTTGGGCCGCTTCTGCGAACAGGCCCACTACTTCTGCAGTCTCACACCTGCGGTCAACCAAACGCATGTGCGGTTATGACAGAAGCAGATGCTTCAGCACTTTCCAAAAATCCCTTTATGATCCGCTAACCACTCGGAATCCCCCCCCCCCGTGGCCCCCGGGCCTCAACCAAACCTACCAACCAATCCCAAAACACATTACGGACTTGCTCGAGACCTCAAATCACATCAAACAACACTAAATCATGAATCGGCTCCCAATCCAAACTTAATGAACTTTAGCCTTCAAATTTCTATCTTTAGCCAAAAGACTCCAAAATGACCTACGGACCTCCGAATTCACTTCTAATCACGTTCCCAACTCCAGAATCACCATATGGAGCTTCTCCCAGACTCGGAATTCCAAACGGATATAGATAACACTGAAATGCACTTCAAGCTAAACTTATGAAATTTCTTCCAACATGCTAACTTCCACAAAGGGCGCCAAAACACTTCCCGGTCATCCAAAACCCGATCCGGGCATATGCCTAAGTCCGTAAATTATCATACGAACATGTTGGAACCTTCAAATCCCGATTCCGAGGTCGTTTACTTAAAAAATCCAATCTTAGCTAATTCTTTCAACTTTAAGCTTTCGAAATGAGAATTCTCATTCCAAATCAACTCTGAACTTCTCGAAATTCAATTCCAACCACGCGTATAAGTCATAACCCCTGAAATGAAGCTGCTCATGGCCTCAGAACGACCGGTTGGGTCGTTACACTTCTGCTATAGACTTAGAAGTAGAAGGAGCATTTTCACAACCAGTTGTATCCATAGATTTATATTTATCAAATATGGATCTAGCATAAGAATATATGCTAGCTTGACAGTCTTCGAGAGATGGTTGTTCATTTTCTTGAATTACTAAATTCTCATAAATTTTATGAACGAGTTCCTTTGCACCTCTTAGTTTTAAAGATGGGTTAAGTAGAGTAGAAATTAAATAAACTTCGGGAATAGGGAAAAATACTTTTTAAATTTTGAAATCATTCATTAATGGCTGGTGCATAAGTTGGATTTGTTTTATACTTACCAAATATAACATAAATTCCGCAAATATACCATAATATTTGTGTAACAGTAGGATAATATATACTAGAAAATTGTTTTGCAGCCTAATAAATTTCTTCAAAAATTTAGTAAGTTGTTTGATCTCATCCCAATCAAAATCAACAATTTTATCAGCGGGGATACGATTATGCATATTAAATACCTTTTGGATAGGCACCCGATAATCATAAGCAACTTTAAGAATTTCATAAGTATAATTCCACCTAGTACAAACATCTTTTGGAGCTTTTCTAAATGGAAGGTTAGCACTAGCACATTGTTGAGCAAATTCACGAATTCTACTTTGTTTATGAGCACGGAAAATATAGCCACAAGCATGTTGTATTTTACTACAAGCATCAGAAACATATATTAAGACCATCTTTTACAACAAAGTTAAAAATATGGCATGCTCATCTAACATGAAAAATTGTTAGATTAGTTGGACAAAGTCTAGATTTTAAGCTATTGCTGCGGTTGTGTTGGCAGAAGAATTATCTAAGGTGATAGTTAAAACTTTGTCAATGAGTCCATAAAAATCAAGTATTTCTAGAACAGCATTTGCAATATATGCTCCAGTGTATTTTGAATCAACAAATTTATAACTAATAATATATTTTTATATGTTCCAGTGATGATCAACCCAATGACATGTAACAGTTAAATAATCACAACCATTAGGACTGCGACCTATATCAGATGTGATAAACACTTTACAATCTAAGTGAAAAAATACACAATGAATATATTGAAAATATTAGGTTTGAAATTTAAAAACATCATTTTAACAGTGATCTTAGGAAAACCTTGAAAAGTAGAGTTATAAGTTTCTTGTATATAATGCACAAAAACAGGATGAGAACGAAAAGTAAAAGGTAAGCCACAGGCAGCCACCATTTTTGTTAAGTTCTCACGATCTCGATCTTGGTTATATTTGAATAAAACATGACCAGAAGTAGGGTCAAGTTGTTGAATTTGATTAGAACCAGATCCACTAGGAGTGCCAGTACTGATGGTAGGATCTATAATTATTCTTGCGTCTATGTTAGCTTGTATCCATAAAGGTTTGTTATGCTTTCTTCAGTGTCTAGTTAAAACCCCCGTCCCACCAGTTGTATCCATAAGTGTCTATTTTTGATTTCACATATAGCACGATGATTGACTTTATCATGTTTAAAAAAATTCCATACAAGTGATGTTGTGGGACGTTCAACCTTAGGCTTACCCTTACAGGGGGTGCATGGGGTTAAGCTCCAGACTGAGATTGACTCTGAGTTGGAGCTTGTGTTGCAGGAGTAGTGGGTGTTTCATCTAATTCTTCTTCCTCGTTTTCTTCATCCTCATTTCTTCGTCCTAAAACAAATATCATTGCCAAATTATCTTTGTAAAGTTTCATGATCTAGTTGTTCTCCGACATGAACATCATAAAATATGGGAGGGTTGGGAAAATGAAGTTTCATCAATATGTTTTCTAATTATAGGTGTAGGAGAAGAGTTATGATTATAACTAGAATTAGAATTACTACTACTTTCACCTTAACTATTTTTTTTAACTGCTTCTTTTAAAAATGCCAAATACATTTTTAGGTGCCGTAATTTAAATACGAAATTATATTTAAAAATCTAACACAAAAATTAAACACACAAATGAAATATGAAAACATAACACGTAAAGTAAACACAAAAATTAAGAACTAAAATGATACACAAAATTATATATTAAAATTAGGAGATGAAACGAGTGCACCATGATTAAATATTGAAATTTGAAGAAATTGCCGAAAATATTACTCCAAATACTTGACGAATTAAGTTGAAGCTGGAAAGTTGCTCCAAAACAATTGCCCAAATACTTGAAACTTGAATGTTATCACTTGATAGTTGATAGTAACAAAATTGAGAGAATAAAATAGATAAAATATTAGAATGTAAGAGATTTGAGAGAGAAGATTGATTTTTTGTGGGAAAAAATGTAGAAGAATGGGGGTATTTATAGTAGAAAATATGGCCAAAGTATAATTTAATAAACATAGGGGTTATATTAAAAGTTTGGGGCGTAGGGGTGTGTTGAGGGGGGGGGGGAGCCTGTTTTGACCGTTTATGTCTGTTGGCAATTGCTATTTTTGCAATTTACGCAGTTGCCCAACGGCTAGTTTTTTTTTAAAAAAAAGAAAAATCTGGCGGGACACGGGACGGGACGGGACAAAATAGGCAAAATGGTTGTCACATCCCATCACGTGTCCCATTTAACTTGGGATAGGACGGGACGCGAGACGGGGCGGGCCGACCCGTCCTGTTGGACAGCCTTACGTGGGACTGGAAGAATAAGTATATCGACTTTTTGAAGAGTGGAAAACTCCCATCGGACCATAAAGAATCGAGGTCTCTACCAGCCAAGGTTGCTAGGTTTGCATTAGATTAAGATGGAACATTGTATTGAAGAACATTCGATGGACCGTTGGCAGTATGCTTGGGGCTAGGGGACACCGATTGTGTTCTACAATAAATCCATGAAGGCACTTATGGGAACCATTCCGGTGCCTAATCTTTGGTCCACAAAATTATCAGAGAAGGTTACTACTGGGATAGAATGGAAAAAGATACTAAGGAATTCGTCAAAAAATGTGATAAGTGTCAACGATTTGCACCGATGTTCCATCATCCTGGAGAACAACTCCATTCGGTCTTATCCCCGTGGACTTTCATGAAATGGGGAATGAATATAGTCGGTCCTCTACCAACGTCCCCAGGTAAAAAGCTAAATTTATTTTGTTTATGACTGATTATTTTTCTAAGTGGGTGGAAGCATAGGCCTTCGAGAAGGTCCGAGAAAAAGAAGTTATTGACTTTGTCTGGGACCACATCATATGCCGATTCGGGATACCCGTAGATATTATATGTGACAATGGAAAGAAATTCATCGGCAGCAAGGTAACAGAGTTCCTCAAAGCACATAAATTAAGTTAGACGATTCAAAGGGCAAATGGAGAGAAGTTTTACCCGAGGTCCTTTGGGCATATCAGACAACATCGAAGTCTAGCACGATGACCACCCCATTTTCTCTAGTATATGGCTCCAAGGACCTCATCCCCATCGAGATCGGAGAACCCAGCACTAGGTTTCGACATACATCGGAGGCCTCGAGTTATTAGATGAAAGGCGAGAAGCAGTGATTGTTCGGATGGCCGCGCAGAAGCAAATGATTGAAAGATACTACAATATAAGAACCAACCTTCGGCACTTTGGAATTGGTGACTTAGTTCTATGAAAGGTCACCCCCAATACTCGAGACCCTAATGAAGGGAAACTAGACCCGAATTGGCAAGGACCGTACCGAGTCCTCGGAGTTGTTGGTAAAGGATCTTACAAACTTAGCACAATGGAAGATGAACAACTGCCAAAAAATTGGAACATATCATTACTCAAACGATACTACTGCTAAGGTATGAATTTATCCTTTTGTGAATTTAAGTGTAAAACTTACTTATTACAGATCTTCGATCGAAGCAATCGAAGGCGCGCAATCATGAAGATACCCTTTTTACACGAATGCGTTAGTTTTAAAGCATGTGTTGTACTCTTTATTCCTTAGATCAGATTTTATTGCAAATTGGTTATACCAGAAAAGCTTTTAACGAGGCAACAACTACGTGCTACCTAGGGAGAACTCAACAGTATCCGAGGCTTCGTTTCAACCAACCTCGAATACTGGGGGGCATCACCCCCGGAGGTTATATTTTCAAGGAAACTACTTTATGCCCAAGAAGGCCTCGATAGGAGAACTTTGTAATGGTCCAAACGGTCATATGAACCATGTTCATATAGAAAAGTCGAGTCCCTACGGCAAAACATGTACACATGTATCAATTATTTGAAGAAGCATTTTGTTTATATCAAAAACACTTTGTGCCTTAAAGAAGTCTACTATTATACGAGCTCTACACTTATAATCATACGGGAAAAGGCTCAAGATCCAAAGATTAAAAGCACCCCCGAATACTCAGGGACTGTCATCGACAGTCAATACATCTGAGTCACTAAAAACTCGGACTGATAAGACCTCAAATAGGCATCCCCTCAAAACAAAGGCCAAGAACAATATACTTGGTGTTCATACCCAATTTTCCCCCCATATACTCTAAATATGCATATATATTTTTAATAATAGTGCACATACATTTACAAACATGCATAAATTATTTCTATAATTTTTCTATAATTTTTAAAGCTTTATATCAAGTTATTTCTGTATTTTTTATATCCAAATATTCAATAATTATCCCTCATATCATTTTATGATGATTTAATCATCTAAATTTATCATTTATGCCCATATAGTTCTTAAATATTATAATTGCATTTTCTTATAATTACATTTTCATTTTAAGGCTACAATTGCACATTTTCCAACAATTTCCTATATATATGCATAATTATATTATCTATACAGAAAATGACTTTCTATATTTTTATAATATTAAGTAATTATTTTAAATCACTTTCATGCATATATGATATTTTTTATCATTTATTAATTATTTATATAAATTATTTTAGTAATTTAAATGGGTATTTAAAATATCGCCTATTTTAATCAATTTTTTGGACCTAGCCCACTATCCATTACCCATATCCCAATAACATAACCCAATTACCCTACCATCCATAACCCACCCAGCCTGTCACGACCCAATTCCCAAACCCGATCATGATGGCGCCTTTCGTGAAGACAAGGCCAGTCAAACCAATATAAACCCCCTTTTTAAGCATTTATTTAACATGAACAGTTCTAAAACATGATTTAATAACTTTAAAGTGCGAAAATAGCGAATACAATAAGGGAAAACCATCCCGACACAGCCCTAATCGGGGTGTCACAAGTCATGAGCATCTATAAGAATGTAATTCCTCCTTTCAAGTCTAGAAATACACTGAACAGGAATAATGCATAACATAGAAAGATAGTGGTGCTGCGAACGCTGGCAGTCGCCTCGCAAAGCCTTTACAACTCTGCCTCCACGCAGCCAATACCCGCTACCGCGTGAATAAATACCTGCAACTGCACGCGAGGTGCAGGGAGTAAAGTGAGTACTCCAACTCAGTGAGTATTAAAATGAAAAAATAAAAGAGCAGCAAGAAAACACGTAAAGCAGCCAACATGTTGTATAGAAGCCGGGTACAATTTCGGAAAAAATAGTAAAATCTGTGAAATCTTTAAAAATACCTTGGCTCAGTTCAATTCTCTTTTGAAAATGGTCTTTTCAATAATTACGAAAATAATTTCAAAATAGTTAGTGCTGATAAGCACAGAAAATCCGCCCCTCGGGCACAAGTACCACAGTATAACAAGTAAAAAACAAGTAAATATGCAAGATGAGCACATAAAAGTTCGCCCCTCGGGCACATCTCAAAACAATACCAGTCCCTCAGGCTCAATATCAATCTCGCAGTATAGTATCAGCCCCTCGGGCTCACTCCCAACTTACATAGTACAACATCAGCCTCTCGGGCTCACTCCCAACTCACATAGTACAACATCAGCCTCTAGGGCTCACTCCCAACTCACATAGTACAACATCAGCCTCTCGGGTTCACTCCCAGCTCACATCAGCCCTTCGGGCTCACTCATAACTCACATGGGTACCTGCGCTCACTAGGGGTGTACAGACTCCGAAGGGGCTCCTACAGCCCAAGCGCTATATCATCATAAGGCCTTAAAGCCTGCCACATAAACGTAAGGCCTTAAAGCTTTCTCGCATCACACTTGAGGCTTGGAAGCCTCCTCACATAACACTCGAGGCCTGAAAGCCTCCTCACATCACTCAAGATATCTTCACATATGGCCCTCGGCCTCAATCAGTCCAGAAAATAATCATAAGCCCCTTGGGCATCAGTAAAACAATGGTGCTCAGCTCAAACAACATTAGAAATATCATTTAAATCTGAAGTTTAGTATAAATGTAGCTGAGTTCATGAAACAATGTAATTCAATTGGACTGGGTTCAAATAATATTTCAAATAGTGAGGAAGGAGTGATAAAAACATCCAATAAGGATTCAAATAATCGGCATTAAGCCCAAATATGGCCGTCGGCCCAAATCATGATAATATAAAATAAGTTTCAGTCAAATACGCGGTAAAATCAACAACTGGGACGGACCAAGTCACAAATCCCCAACGGTGCTCCAACCCACGCTCGCTATCCGGCGTGCAAGTCACCTCAATATAGCACTACGGTGTGCAAATCCGGGGTTTCAAACCCTCAGAATATCATTTACAAACATTACTCACCTCGAGTCGGCCAAAATCCTAGCTCGCAATGCCCTTGCCTCGCAATTCAACCTCCTCGCGTGTCAAATCTGATCAAAATAAAACGGATACATTACAATAGGCTAAGGGAACATAACAGAATCGAAAAGACTAGAAAAATATCGAAATTCATGAAATTGGCAAAACCCGAGCCTCGGGCCCACTTCTCGAAAAATTACAAAATTCGCATCACCGGATTCCTCAATCCCCGTCCAAAGGCTCTCAAGATGTCCAAAAATGGTGAACGAAATGAGTTAGTTCGCGGATGAAATGTCCTTAAACATTCTGCCCAGCTCCAGGAATTTACTCTATGCGATCGCATACAAGACATTGTGATCGCATACAACAAAAATATTCACCTCTAATTTAACCCTATGGGATCGCATAAGGGACCCCGCGATCCCATTGACCAGACAACTTAAACTGTGCGATCGCATATACATCATTACGATCGCATTGAACAAAAGTCCCGGCTCCCAATTTTCCTCTGTGCGATCAAACCACTGCCATGCGATCTCATTGAACAAATGACCATGCCCCAAAATCCTTCTATGCGATCGCATAGAATAAATGTCTGCAACACTGATCTGCAATTTTCTGCACAGCCCAAGTCTTAGAAAAACTTCCGTTAACCATCCGAAATTGCCCCGAGGTCCCTGGGAACCCAACCAAAAACACCAACACATCCCAAAACAACATTCAAACTTGTTCCAATCATCAAATCACATCAAACAACGCTAAAACCATCAAATCACATCAGATTCAAGCATAAGTTCTTTTAAAACTTCCAAAACACGCATTCGATCAAAAACCCAACTAAACCACGTCCGAATGACCTGAAAATTTGCACACACATCCAAAATCACCTAACGAAGCTACTGTAACTCTCGAAATTCCATTCCAACCCTCGGATCAAAATATCACCTAACAACCGGAATTTGCCAAAATACTAACTTCGCCAATTCAAGCCTAATTCTACACCTGACCTCCAAAATTACTTCCGATCACACTCTTAAGTCGCAAATCATCCCCCGAAGCTAACCGAATCATCAGAATTCATATCCGAGCCCTCTAACACATAAGTCAATGTCCGGTTGACTTTTCCAACTTAAGACTTCTGAAAAGAGACTAAGTGTCTTATTTCTTATCAAAACTACTCTGAATCAACTTGATTACACAGGATACGGATAATGAAACATGAAGGAGCATAAAATGGAGGAAACAGTGCAGCAACTCATGAGACAACGAGTCGGGTCATCACATCCTCCCCAACTTAAACAAACGCTCATCCTCGAGCGTAACCAGAGTTGTCCTAGAAGCCAACAAATAGCGGAATGACCTTACAAAGCATATACCCGGGGGGAATCCCACGTCACCCTATCTCATATAGGTCCGATAACACATTTTAACAGAAATTACACAAACCAGTCTAGCCCATAAATCATAAAACTACCTTTTCACTTCTTAAACCATCAATACGATCAAAACCTCACACCTATTCCCTGAATAATCCCGAACCAGCTTTAATAACCCATACCTGCAACCTCGGCTGCAATTATATGATATACCACATAACTCAAACACATGCAGCGATAACTTCCATTCACAACAGCTGCCCACGACAACCAAATAGCGATAGAAACCTCTTGTTAGATAAAGTCTTATTTCAACACTTTCGTATACTACCATAACCATTTCTCGGATCAACCATTCATGAGACCATTTCTTCTCTGGCAATTACCATAGCCGAACCTCGATATTTACCCATCAAACACGCTAAAATCGAATCTGTTTCTATTCATTAATGATCCCCACGATCTCTTTTGACCAAATACACCATCCTAGGTGACATGACACAATCAATACGGCCTAAGCCACAATTTGTATAATACGCGCACCACTAAGAAACAGTCTAAACATACTCAAATCATGAAAATTACTCAACTGAGAGAGTTGTACCTCAAACTCGCCAGTACTGCCACAACATAAGGCTGAGACTCTGTCTCACATCATAGAAATAGGGCACACAAATTTGACCTCCATGGTCATGTTTCCACATTACTTTGTTGCACGCGCGATCTTATCCAAATACTTACTCTACATGAAACACCTCTAGTCACTATGCTCAAAATTGACAACCATGCTTAATTGATGTTTGGAGCCAAAGCAAATCATTACACCTACGGTGAAACAAATAACACACACTACACAGACTTGATAGAGCATAACCGGTACATTATTCATCGAGCCACACCTAACTGCTCATCCCGCTCGACTTACACTACTACAACTCCTACCGGAGCCATACGATCCGGTGCCCGGCACCAAATTAGTACCAAAATCAACAACTTTGCCCGACGACATGCACGACCATAAGAAATGCATCCGAAAATCCCTCAACACCAGACTGAATCAATGGTAGAAACCTCTGCACTGACATCCATCATGAAGGCCTAATTAAGAAAGAAATCTCCTTCCCAGTTGTCCGTTGATTCTTTGAAATATAAACCACTCTGTTAAAACATAATCTAACGCACTTCACCACTTAACTCGTGGCATTTCCCGCGTAGCGCCTAGTGCAATAGTTAAAAATCACCCAACACTAAGACAACTAGTGAATTCCAACATCACATCCAATATATAACATACCAACGAATAAAGATCCACCACCACAACATAGCCTGTACATGAGAACTTCGGTCTCCAACTCCATATAGCAGACGAATCATCATACCTAATCCCAGTTTCCACCGTGCGAATACATGCACACATTTGATACCCAATCATCCCATGACAGATACTCAATATTTTCTTGTTCTACCAAGCCAACCCGAATACCACCAGTGGACCCAACAAGAACATGTCACAATACTATTGAAATATAATAAGTTTAATCACATTACCTTTTTCTGAGACATGTACTCAGATTGCACTGATCTCGTCTCACCCAGTACGAACTGCTCAGGAAATAAGACACTCCATATATAATCAAAAGTCGCATATGATGCCCCAGTATGCTAATAGGCTACCAATTCGAACGCGATGCAAAAATAAAATGAACTCTAGGAGGAATTACTAAACTCACGCACTAATAAAGACTTTCCTTAGAAGACAGGAAGCAAGGCATAAAAAATAACATATAGAAAACTATGCTCAACATCACATTATTGAGGCGCGACCCGATCCAGATAACATACCTATGGCGGCGTGCCACCCGATCCACACAAAGATCTCACATAAGGAGATACACATTGAGCCAAATTTGCTCATTACAACAAAATACCAAATATCAATCATAAGCATCCTAGGTGCATAATAACATCTCTGAGGGATATTTAGCGTTATAAGCAACAAAACTCAAGCACAATTGAGGTGCGATATACACTCTGAATTTCAAAAGCCAAGTCGCTCAGGTAACATCATTCCTACATGGATTCTCAACACATAAGCAATTTCTCAAGTCGTTTCACAAATCACACGGTGTAATGTATCACTATCTGAAATGTCTAACAATGAAACATCAACCTGACTACTCCTCCATGAGGACCGCATCACAAAATGCACACATATGGCCTGATATAGATCCTTTATTCATATTAAATACATTCGCTGACTTCAAGCTGATTCTGATCACATTGAACTAGTGTGATAACCTTTCGAAGGTCCATAAATACTCCCTTTTTCTCATAAAGCACAAGAACAACCATCATAATCAGAGTAATCCTTCCCAGTTCACAACCCAATAGGCCAAGTGCCCTCTAGGCACGAATCTGCAATTTAACGATACCATCACAACCTTCATACTTGCTTTACATCTTTAATCAATCAAGTGACTACATGCCATACTTATATAATCTTCCCATGGGACACACTCCCACGTCTTACCACAGCAATATCTGGAACGTACCTCCAAACCACAGGTCGCACTAACGCTGAAAAGCTATCAAGAATCATTAACCAGGACGCAAGGCCCTTTTTGTGCAACACCGCTCTTAGGTGAAGCTGAAGACAATACCAATTTACCTTAACCATCGAAACTTCTTTCCTGCTCATCCGAGCTTATGACATCCTTGTCAAAAATTTCCTTCACTCGTGCCATTCTTGGCCTAATTTCCACAACCATAACTGATTCGCCAGCATGCCTCAAATTGGAACCAACATAGCACATAACCGTATAATCAACTAACTAGTAGCCAACTCCCCAACTTGGCTCGAAGCCATAGATCAAAACACACAATACTCATAACGCATATACTCTACTGCTGCCTTAGTACCGTAGTGAGATTAAACTCAAATCCTCTGTAAGCATGTGTAAACACATTTCATCTAGTACTTCACTCTTTGGCAGTCTTGCAATAGCTAAACTCACTCTCTTGAGCTAACCAAAATTTCAAACTTCAACACTTACAATTCATTTCCACATTAGGTCTCCTATCATTTACATAAAGATCACACCTCCTCAGTACAGTCCACAGGAGATAACCCACTTGCTTCGCCTCAATATAATATTTCTATATACCTTCCATTGTCGTACACATTACACAGTTACTTAGTCTCCCTGAGTCTAAACTCATACCGCAACATGAAATTTACTTTATTCTCAACTGGAAACATGAAAAGGTTCTTTACGCACCCATAACATCGAGGCTATACCTCGAATCATGATGGAACTCAAGTGCCTAATAGTTCACTTATCATTAAGCAGGTTTCCCTCGACCATTCCAAGTTACATAGCTACATCTCGCAGTACTAACATACTCATCACGTAACTATTCGGCCATCAGTCCCACAAATAGGGACAATACCAAACATATAGGTTCAAAACACTTACTCACGCAATCAATACCTCGATGGTCAAGCCATAGGCAAATATTTGGCCTCAAGTCCTCCAGACTAGCCCAACATAAACTCGCCAAGATTACATCTCGACCCTCGATCAGGGAATTATAACCCATCAAGGAAAATATATTTTGAGCGCTCACATGCACATACGAACGTGTGGAAGGAATTTCAAGAGTTTCTTTTCAAGCTGAATCAAGGACGCACGATAAGAATTCAAGAATGTGAAGTTTCCTAAAGGTTCCGCAGCCCCTCGAGGATAAATATAGATGTCTCTGTACCGATCTGCTAGACTCTACTAAACCTGCTCATGACTCGTGAGACCTAGTAACCTAGGCTCTGATACCAACTTGTCACGGCCCAATTCTCAAACCCGGTCGTGATGGCGCCTCTCGTGAAGACAAGGCTAGCTAGACCAACATAAAACCCCTTTTTAAGAAGTTACTTAACATGAACAATTCTAAAACATGATTTAATAACCTTAAAGTGCGGAAATAGCGAATACAATAAGGGAAAACCATCCCGACACAGCCCTAATCGGGGTGTCACAAGTCACGAGTATCTATAAGAATCTAATTCCTCCTTTCAAGTCTATAAATACACCGAACATGAATAATGAATAACACAGAAAGATAATGGTGCTGCGAACACAGGCAGTCACCTCGCTAAGCCTTTACAACTCTGCCTCCACGCAGCCAATACCCGCTACTGGGTGAATAAATACCTGCAACTGAACGCGAGGTGCAGAGAGTAAAGTGAGCACTCCAACTCAATGAGTAATAAAAGGAAATAATAACTGAGCAGCAAGAAATCACGTAAAGCAACCAACATGTTGTATAGAAGCCGGGTACAATTTCTGAGAAAACAGTAAAATCTGTGAAATCATTAGAAATTCCTTGGCTCAGTTCAATTCTCTTTTGAAAATGGTATTTTCAATAATTACGAAAAAAATTTCAAAACAGTTAGTGCTCATAAGCACAGAAAATCCGCCCCTCAGGCACAAGTACCACAATATAATAGGTAAAAAATAAGTAAATATGCAAGATGAGCACATAAAAGTTCGCCCCTCGGGTACATCTCAAAACAGTACCAGCCCCTCAAGCTCAATATCAATCTCTCAGTACAGCATCAGCCGCTTCAGCTCACTCCCAACTCACATACTACAACATTAGCCTCTCGGGCTCACTCCCAACTTACATAGTACAATATCAGCCTCTCGGGCTCACTCCCAACTCACATAGTATAGCATCAGCCTCTTGGACTCACTCCTAACTCATATCAGCCCTTTGGGGTCATTCCCAACTCACATGGGTACCCGCGCTCACTGGGGTGTACAGACTCCGGATGGGCTCCTACAGCCTAAGTGATATATCATCATAAGTCGTTAAAGCCTGTCACATCAACTTAAGGCCTTAAAGCATTCTCACATCACACTCGAGGCTTGGAAGCCTCCTCACATAACACTTGAGGCCTGGAAGCCTCCTCACATCACTCAACATATCCTCATATATGGACCTCGGCCTCAATTAGTCCAGAAAATAATCATAAGCCCCTTGGGCATCAGTAAAACAATGGTGCTCAGCTCAAATAACATTAGAAATATCATTTAAATCTCAAGTTGTGTGTAAATGTAGCTGAGTTCAAGAAACAGTGTAATTCAATTGGACTGAGTTCAAATAATATTTTAAATAGTGAGGAAAGAGCGATAAAAATATCCAATAAGGATTCAAGTAATCGGCATTAAGCCCAAATATGGAAATCAACCCAAATCATGATAATATCAAATAAGTTTCAGTCAAATACGCGATAAAATCAACAACCGGGACGGACCAAGTCACAAATCCCCAACTGTGCTCTACCCCACGCTCGCTATCCGGCATGCAAGTCACCTAAATATAGCACTACGGTGTGCAAATTCGGGGTTTCAAACCCTCAGGATATCATTTACAAACAGTACTCACCTCGAGCTGGACAAAATCCTAGCTCACTATACCCTTGCCTCGCAATTGGACCTCCTCGCGCGTCGAATCTGATCAAATCTTGACGGATACATTACAATAGGCTAATGGAACATAACCCAATCGAAAAGACTCGAAAAACATCGAAATTCACGAAATTGGCAAAACCCGAGTCCCGGGACTACTTCTCGAAAAATTACAAAATTCACATCACCGGATTCCTCATCTCGCCATGAGTCTGCACATATCAAATTTACCAAAATTCGAGCTCAAATGCTCCCCCAAATCCCAAATATTCATTTCAAAAGTCAACCCTTAGTTATTCCAATTTTTCTCAACTTTCCAAGAATTTAAGGGTTGATTCTTTAATAAAAT
Source organism: Nicotiana glauca (assembly GCA_026770625.1). NCBI lineage: Eukaryota > Viridiplantae > Streptophyta > Magnoliopsida > Solanales > Solanaceae > Nicotiana > Nicotiana glauca. The sequence goes on from MU765149.1 coordinate 28,246, forward strand.
GATGTATTTAACTCATAATACTTACCTCCAATCTATATCCATTGAAACTGCCTTCAATCCCCATGAAAAAGCTCTCAAGATGTCCAGAAATGGTAAAAGAAATGAGTTAGTTCGCGGATGAAATGTCCTTAAACATTCGGCCCAGCTTCGGGCATTTACTCTATGCGATCGCATACAAGCCATTGCGATCGCATTGCACAAAAATATTTACCTCTGATTTAACTCTAAGCGATCGCATAAGGGACCCCGCGATCGCATTGACCAGACAACTTAAACTGTACGATCGCATATATATCATTGCGATCGCATTGAACAAAAATCCCGGCTCCCAATTTTCCTCTGTACGATCGCACCACTGCCACACGATCGCATTGGACAAATGACCATGCCCCAAAATCCTTCTATGCGATCGCAACTCTACTCATGCGATCGCATAGAACAAATGTCTACAACACTGATCTACAATTTTCTGCACAGCCCAAGTCATAGAAAAGCTTCTGTTAACCATCCGAAATCACCCCGAGGTCCTCGGGACCCCAACCAAAAACATCCCAAAACATCATTAAAACTTGTTCCAATCATCAAATCGCATCAAACAATGCTAAAACCATCAAATCACATCGGATTCAAGCCTAAGTTCTTTCAAAACGTTCAAAACACGCATTCGATCAAAAACCCAACCAAACCACGTCCGAATGACCTAAAATTTTGTGCACGCATCCAAAATCACCTAATGAAGCTACTGCAACTCTCGGAATTCCATTCTGACCCTTGGATCAAAATATCACCTAGTAACAGGAATTCGCCAAAATACTAATTTCACCAATTCAAGCCTAATTCTACATCGGACCTCCAAAATTACTTCTGATCACACTCCTAAGTCACAAATCATCCCCCTAAGCTAACCAAATTATCGGAATTCATATCCGAGCCCTCTAACACATAAGTTAACATCCGGTTGACTTTTCCAACTTAAGCCTTTTTAAAAGAGACTAAGTGTTTTATTTCTTATCAAAACTATTCCGAATCAACTTGATTACATAAGATATGGATAATGAAACACGAAGGAGCATAAAATGGGGGAAACGGAGTGGCAACTCATGAGACTACGGGTCAGGTCGTCACACAGCCTAAAATTGATCTTGGCCATTGATCTCAGAAGATCAACGGTCTAGAATCCACCTTCTTTTTTAATTATACTAAACCTTCTAAACCTACCCTCATTTTCCCCCAACCTGCCGAATATGGATCCTTTTGCTCCTCTCTTCTCTCTTATACCTTCTAACCCTAGCCCTCAATCACAAATCCCCCATGATTCATGGGGTATTCCATCGATTTCATACCTTATTTGGCCTCATCTCTCTACTGGTTGTATGATTTTTATGTTACGTGTTGTGATTCTCTGAGGCTCGAACCAAATCTTGTTCAAAGTCTCCCGTTTCTTGATTATTACATCTATGTTCACTCCTATATCTGTAAATGTGAACATCTCGTATCATTAGGGAAAATCTCTAGTTTAAACCAGATTCAATACACTTCTGTTTATTTTCATGAACTTGGGTATTTTCTGGTTGAACCCGTTTAGATCTATCTAGACCTGCGACGATTTTGTGTTTATTTGGTATTTTTTCCCCTAAAATTTTAAGTTTTTACCATTAATATCGACCAATTTCCTTTACCCTAAAAGCTAGGGTTTTCATTTCAAATGGATTTCTGCACAGAAAAAAAGGTTTAATAGTTAAAAGTTTTCATCTCTAATTTTTTATTTACTTTTCGACTGATTTTTTATTAAGCTCCATTTATCTGTCTTTGTAGTTCCTACGGTTTCGATTATTTGGCTATTTATTCTACTGACTCTTGTCGTTTACCTTTAACTCTGTCAATTAAACTGTTAATTGATTTACTTACCTTAATTAGGGTTTGAAATTAGTACCCGTATTTCCTTATTAAGTTCTTACTTGTTCTTATGTTATTTGTATACATGTACTACTGGCTAATTTTGTGTTCTAACTCCTAATTGATTTTGGAATTGCTTATTATTTTATTTAACATCATAATTAGCTACTGACTGATCCCGTGTGAGATTTTTCTTAAATTAGGTGGTACCTATTTGATTCTGTCCTTTTTATTGATTCATGCTGACCTTAATTGATGGATTAATTGATTTTCATACTTTATTTTTATGTAATTAATTTTCATACCTTATTTGTTTTACTCTATTTTATTCTATAAAAACCTTGCCCTTGTCCTGATTTTAAACACTAACAAACTTTAGAACCCATTGAGAAATAACTTTTTCACTGAATAACTTCACAACTTTAAAACTTATTATTTCTTAAAAACTTAAGTTCTCTCTTTGTTATATTGTTCTGGTTTTTGCACTATTTGGCTGGCTGAAAGCCAAGGCCGAACTCTCTAGAATTTGGCTACTGTTGCTTTCCAATTTGCTTTTTTCTTGACTGGTATGCCTTAACTCCTAGTATTCCATTACGTTCTATATGTTTTATTCAATTAGTCTATTACTAGTTGCACCATGATTATGTTTGCTATGTGACTGCATGATTCCACTTAGTAATGATGTTAGGATAAGCTATCTAAAATAATATGAAACTCTTCCTAATTCAATTGTTGTTCTAAACTTTGCTAGAAACATGTGATCAATGTCTATCTAATTTATGTGTCCTGTTTGTTTACTAGTTGTTTCCATGCTTAAGCCATGGTTGTTTAATATTAGCATCTAACCTAATAAAGATGTAAACAAGTCTGAACTATGTTTGTTTTTTGGTGCATTTCTGTTGCTATTCTATATGTATTGATTTCTAAACATGTCCCCCTTACCCTCTATGTACTGGTTTTCAAACTCTTAGTTATTTAGGTTCCTACCACCCTAGTATGAGCAATGCCTAGGGACCTTGAGATTTCTCCGAACTCTGACACATTAGGGCTGGCCTTCCAATATTTTATGAACTGTTTCATTAAGTGTGGTCCTGGTGTGAGCATTGCCTAGGGTCCTTGCAGCCCTTGAACTTTGACACACTAGGAATATAATCCCATGTGCCATGGATGGATCCTCTTTTATACTTCAAAGTTGCTATGTTTGAAGGCCTGGTTCCCAGGTTTATATTGGGGTTGCTAAGGTTCCCTATAGTTTAATGAATACTTTTATGTAATTTATTCACTCTGGGCTAGTGACGACCCAAATGGGTCATCACCTGCTTTTAATTGAATTTTTTGTCTTCAAGGCCTTGAAAACCTAGTTTATCATCACCTCGAGTTGTGTGCGCAGTCCGAGCACTTAGCCGAATAGCTTAAATATAAAAATCTATGAAAAATGCTAACTTTTTAATTATAAAATGAGTAAATTTGACTTTAGTCAATATTTTGGGTAAACGGACCCGGAATCGAGATCCGGCGGTCCCAGAGGGTCCGTAGGAAAATACGGGACTTGGGCATATGGCCGAAATTGAATTCCGAGGTCCCAAGCTTGAGAAATAAATTGTTATTAAACTTATTTTCTGAAATTGTTTAAGGAAATCTGAAATAAAATCTAATTAGAAAGTGATGGTATCAGGAACTTATTTTGGTTTTGGCGCCCGGTTCATGTCTTATATATGGTTTAAGTCATTCCTGAAAAATTTGGTTAAAAATGGACGTCGTTTGACGTGATTCGAACTTGAATTGCTAAATTTGATACTTGAAGAAATTTGAGAAAAGTTCTTGATATTGAGGTTTGATTCATTGTTTTTAGGTTAATTTGGCAATTGGATCGCATGGATAAGTTCCTATGATATTGCTGAGTTAGTACCTATATTTTGTTAGGAGCCCCGAGGGCTCGAGTGTGTTATGGGAGGTTTTGAACTTAAGAAAAATTGCAGAAAAAGCTATTCAAGTGTTCTGGTATTTACTTCTTCGTGTTCGCAGGATGGCCCTCACGAACGCGTTATGTAATTTGTTGCGGAAGGAATTTCCTCCTACGCGAATGCATAGTCCAGTTCGCAAATGCGAGGCAGTGGGGGGATATACATTTGCGAACGCGGTCCTGGCCTCGCGAATGCGAAGGCCAAATGGGCTTGGGCATGGGGAGGGGTAGTTACCTTACGCGAACGCGACCCATTGGACAAGAACGCGAGGGCTCGAAAAGCTAAAGCTTTGCGAAAGCGAACGCGAAGGCTTAACCAGCCTGACCCATCGTGAACGCGAAGGGCCTGTCGCGATCAAGTAGAGTAAAATATCCAGTAGATTTTAAAACTTCAGAACAGTAGCCTTACGACATTTCATAAAATATCCATAAACCCCTTCTTCTCCAAAGTTCTTAGGCAATTGTTGAAAAACTTCTTCACCAAAACATCTTGGGTAAGTAATGTTTAATTTGTTTTCTTCAATTTTCATCAACATCTACTAGATTTCTAGGCCTAAAACATGGGATCAAAGGTAGAAAATTAGGGATTTGGGTAGAGTTAGGGCTTTTTGATTAATTGTGATTTAGACCTTGATTTGAGGTCGAATTCTAGAAATAATTATATATTTGGGCTCATGGGTGAATGGGTGATTCGATTTTGATCCAAACCTCGTGTTTTGACCAAGCGAGCCCGAGGTCGATTTTTAGGTTTTGGGGAAGAATGATTGGAAAGCTATAATTAGGCATTGGATTCGAATTGTTTAGAATTATTTGATGTTATGAAGTCATTTATGTATAGATACAATTGATTTGGAGCCGAATTCAATAGGAAAGGCGGTAATTGAGGATTGTGTTGGTCATGGAAGTTTGAGGTAAGTGTTCGGTCTAATCTTACCTTGAGGGATTAGGAGTTGAGTCATATTTGGTACTTGTTTCTTGTTGAGTATGATGTATAGGCATACTGAACAGTATCTATATGTTGGTGTCGAGCATGACCATGAGTCTTAAATTGATACTTGTTGTATTCTTGAATGATACAATGGTTGCGATAGTGAGTAAATCTGTGGTATTGAGCAAAAACTTAGTTTATTTCCGTGGAGGTTACCTATGATTCAGAAATGGTGATAATTGAGATGATTAGTAGTTGAGTTGAGATTGGTTATAGCTGATTCTCCCTTGTCGAGATGTATATACTTGTATTGTTGAGTTCCTTTGCTGGGATATTATAATTTATTATTAATTCCTTGTCGGAACTATTGTTATGATCACTGTAAGCTGTATATTTGGAACGGGTTGCGCGCCGCAACTTATTTTATTATATATATATATATATGTATCAGGTTCCACGCCGCAACAGATATTCTATTGGATCGGGTTGCATGTTGCAACATATATTGTACTAGATCGGGTTGCATGCCACAATAATTATTATATTATATCGGGTTGCATGTCGCAACAGCTATATATATATATGGGTCGGGTTGCACGCCGCAATAGATATTATACTGGATCGGGTTGCAAGTCGCAATAGCTATATATATATATATATATGGGTCGGGTTGCACGATGCAACAGTGTTGAATGATAAGGGATCGAGTTGTGCGCCGTAATAGTATTGCTATTGTATTGTTATAAATACTGTACTGTTCTTTCATCTATCTATTGGTTTCCGCTAGGTTGATTTGTTTCCCCAAAGCATGTACCCCCCTTCCTTTTAAACTGCTTATTACATGTTTATTGTCCCACCATATATTATATAACTGCATAGGTTTATCTGGAATCTGGTTCTAGCCTCGTCACTACTTTGTCGGAGTTACGCCACACACTTACCAACACATGGGACCGGTTGTGCTAATGCTACACTCACCACTTATGTACAGATACCGGAGCAACATTTGGCGTGCAACAGTAGTTCGGGAGCCAGCCTTCAGTCCACTGAGACACCGAGGTAGCTTTGCAGGCATCCCCAGGCCCGACGTCTCCTCTATCTTATATTTTGTTCTATTATCTCATGTATTTCAGACAAACAGTGTTATATTTCCTTCAAACGGTTGTATTTAATACTGTTATTAGTCTGTGGATATTGTGACACCAGGTTCTGGTTAGAGGCATGTGTTGGTTTCGAGACATTTTTGGTTTTACATTTGTTTAAAACTTCCGCTAAATTTCATATTTTGTTGTTATCTAACTGTTTACTTCTTGTTAATATAATTCTAAGTTCATGGATTGCCTTGCTTCTACGAGTAGGTGTCATCACGACTCCCGAAGGTGGGAATTACGGGTCGTAACATGTTGGTATCCGAGTTATAGGTTACGTACGTCTCACAATTCACGGACAAGCTCAGTAGAGTCTGAGGGATCGGTATGGAGACGTCTGTATGTATCCCCTAGAGGATACAGAGTTAGGAAAAACTTCACATTTGTTCTTTCTTGTCGTGCAGTTTTGTTTCTCAAATGCTAATTGAATTTCTACTATGATCTTTCGCAAATGGTGAGAACACGCGCTTCCTTATCTACCGCTCAGCAGCCCGAGCACCTAACAGTAACTCCCACGAGGGGCAAAGGGCGAGGCCGAGGCCGTGCTAGAGGCCGAGGTAGGGGCAGAACTCATCCCTGATCAACAACACCAGTGGCGGAGCCTCAGGTTCATTTTGACGAGGAGGTTCTGACGCTACCAGTTCTGGTGGGCCCAACTCAGGTCCTAGAAGGGTTTATTTCTACCCCAGTTCTTCAGGATGATCTATTCCGATTATTGGGTTTCATGGAGAGTGTCAGCCGGTCAGTCTTGCTTCCTATAGCACCAGCCACTTCTCTGGCTGGAAGAGGAGCCCAGACTCCTACTACTCGCACTCCATAGCAGGTAGCTCCCCAAATTTAGACTCTAGCAATTCACCCAGTTGGAGCAGTTCAGCCGGGTGTAGTAGGTCAAATCGGCGATGGAGTAGCCATGTCTACTGATGCTTTGTTGATGCTGGATAGGTTCACCGAGCTCTTTACTTCTACATTCAACGGTGCATCTACTGAGGATCCTCAGGATTATCTGGACAACTGTCACGAGGTTCTTTGTAACATAGGGATTGTTGAGAAAAATGGGGTTGATTTTGCTACATTTTGCTTGTCTACATCCGCCAAGACTTGGTGGAGGGATTATTGCTTAGCTAGACTAGCTAGTTCGCCATCCTTGACTTAGGAGCAGTTCACACAGCTATTTCAGGAGATGTTTCTCCCTATTACTCAGAGAGAGTCCTATCAGAGGCAGTTTGAGAGCCTCCAGCAGGGTTCTATGACAGTCACCCAGTATGAGACCAGGTTCATTGACTTAGATCACCATGCTCTTGTTATACTCCCTACTGAGAGAGAGAGAGAGAGAGAGAGAGAGAGAGAGAGAGAGTTAGGAGGTTTATTAACTGTCTTATTCAACCGATTCGTCTTCAGATGGCTAGGGAGGCTAGGAGTGAGATCACTTTTTAGGAGGCAGCCAATGTGGCCCGCAGAGTTGAGATGGTTCTGTTATACGGATGTGGTCATGGTTCAGATAAGAGTCCCCGACATTTAGGTATATTTAGTGGCGCCCCATCTGGAGGCAGAGATCCATATGGTAGAGGCCATCCTCATAGGCCCTTTTAGTCAACTATCCAGGTTTCTCACGGTGCTTCAGGTGGTCGTGGTTCTTGCATGCAGTATTCTGATCAGCATCCCTATAGTGCACCACCAGCTCCTACCAGTGCACCGCCGCTCTAGAGCTTTTGGGGTGGTCATTCAGGTCGCCAGGGCTAGTCTTAGTTTGCTCAATCACAACATTCAGGTGGGTGTTGTGAGTGTAGTGAGTATGGTCATATCTGGAAGGCTTGTCTAAGGTTGGTAGGTACTTTGTCGCAGCAGCAGGGTTCCCCTGCTATGATTCATGCACCAGATGTTCCACATACCCCCCAGCCAGCTAGAGGCGGAGGTATAGGTGCTATAGGTGTAGGTAAAGGATTTAGAGGTGGGGCATAGACCGCCAGAGGTGGAGGCCAGCCAGCTACAGGTCTTCCCAAAGAGTTAGTCCAGTGTGGTAGGGCCCAGCCCCGATGTTATGCTCTTCAGGCCAGGCCCGAGGTTGAGGCTTCATATCCAGTTATTACAGGTACGGTTCTGGTTTATGATAAAGATGCTTCACTATTATTTGATCCACGGTCTACGTATTCGTATGTCATCTTATTTTGTACCGTACCTGGTCATGCCTAGTGATTCATTGAGTGTTCCTATTTATGTGTCTACACCGGCGTGTGATTCTATTATGGTCGATCGAGTCCATAGTTCTTGTATTGTGGTAATTGGGGGTCTTGAGACTCAAGTAGATTTGTTGCTTTTAGACATAGTTGACTTCGATATTATATTGGTGATTTACTAGTTATCACCTAACCATGCTATCTTGGATTGTCATACCAAGACTGTGACCTTTGCTTTATCGGGTATGCCTCGTTTAGAGTGAAGAGGGACACCTGGTCATTCTACCCGCACTGTAATGTCATACGTGAAGGCTCGGCATATGGTCGAGAATGGGTGTTTAGCCTATTTGGCATATGTTCGTGATTCCAATACTGAGGTCCCTTCAATTGATTATGTGCCCGTTGTTCGTGCGTTTCCTGATGTTTTCCCTTCATACTTATCAGGTATGCCACCCGATAGGGATATTGACTTTTACATTCATTTGGCTCCGAACACTCAGCCCATTTCTATCCTGCCATATCGTGTGGCCCCACCAGAGTTGAAAGAGATAAAGGAACAATTGCAGGATTTGTTTGAGAAGGGTTTCATTAGACCTAGTGTTTCACCTTGGGGTGCGCCGGTGTTGTTTGTCAAGGAGAAGGATGGGTCAATGATAATGTGTATTGATTACCTACAATTAAACAAGGTAACAACCAAGGATAAGTGTCCGCTACCAAGGATTGATAATTTGTTCGATCAGCTTCAGGTTGGCAAGGTATTTTCCAAGATTTACTTGAGATCTGGCTACCGTCAGTTGAGGATTAGGGCATCTGATGTCCCTAAGACAGCTTTTCGCACTTGGTACGGGCATTATGAGTTCTTGGTTATATCATTCGGGTTGACAAATGCCCCAGCAACTTTTATGGATTTGATGAACCGAGTGTTCATGCCTTATTTGGACTTGTTCGTGACAGTCTTCATTGATGATATATTGATATACTCCAGCATCCAGAAGGAGCACGAGCAGCACCTTATAGTGGTTCTTAAAACTCTAAGGGGTAGTCAGTTATATGCAAAGTTCTCGAAGTGAGAGTTCTGGTTAAGTTCAGTTGCATTTTTGGGTCTTGTTGTGTCAGTAGAGGGTATTCAGGTTGGTCCAAAGAAGATTGAGGTAGTCAAGAACTGGTGTAGACCAGCATCAGCTACAAAGATTCAGAGTTTCTTGGGGTTGGCAGACTAGTATCGTCGATTCGCGGAGGGGTTTTCTCCTATTGCAGCCCCGATGACTAGGTTTACCCAGAAGGGTGCCCAGTTTAGATGGTTGGATAAGTGTGAGGCGAGCTTTCAGAAGCTCAAGACAGCTCTGACTACGACACCGAAGTTGGTTTTGCCTTCAAGTTCAGGGCTTTATACAGTTTATTATGATGCTTCTCGTATTGGGCTTAGTGCAATGTTGATGTAGGATGGCAAGGTCACTGTATGTGCTTTGTGGCAGTTGAAGATTCACGAGAAGAACTATCTAGTTCATGATTTAGAGTTAGCAGCCATAGGTCACGCACTGAAGATTTTGAGGCATTATCTGTATGGCGTGGCATGTGAGGTGTTCACGGATCACAAGAGTCTTTAGTATTTGTTCAAGCAAAAGTAGTTGAATATAAGGTAGAGAAGGTGGTTGGAGTTGTTGAATGATTATGGTATAACCATCTTATATCACCCGCGAAAGGCCAATATGGTGGTCGATGCTTTGAGTAGGAAGTCATCTAGTATGGGCAGTCATGCTTATATTCCGTTCAGTGAGAGGCTGCTTGCTTTGGATGTTCAGGCTTTGGCCAATCAGTTTGTGAGACTGGATGTTTCTGAGACCAGCCATGTGTTGGCTTGCACGGTCGCTCGTTCTTTATTATCGGAGCATATCCGTGATCGGCAGTATGATGATCCCCATTTGTGTATCCTTAGAGACACGGTGTAGTGCGGAGGTGCCAAGCAGGTTACCTTGGATGATGATGGAGTTTTGAGATTGCAGGGTCCTGTTTGTGTGCCTCATGTGGATGGGCTCCGAGAGTTGATTTTAGAGAAGGCCCATAGCTCCCGGTACTCTATTCATTCGGGTGCCGCGAAGATGTATTAGGATTTGCGGTAGCATTATTGGTGGTGTAGAATGAAGAAGGATATTATTGCACATGTGGCTCGGTGTTTGAATTTTCATTAGGTTAAGTATGAGCATTAGAGTCCTGGTGGATTGTTTCGGAGGATTGAGCTTCCCGAGTGGAAGTGGGAGCGGATCACTATGGATTTCGTTGTTGGGCTCCTGCTGACTCGGAGGAAATTCAACGTAGTATGGGTCATTGTTGATAGGCTGACCAAGTCAACGCATTTCATTCATGTGGTAGTCTCCAATTCATCCGAGAGGTTAGCTAAGATCTATAATCGGGAGATTGTTCGTCTTCATATTGTGTCTATATCTATCATTTCGAACCAAGGTATGTAGTTTACCTCGTATTTTTGGACAGCGGTTCAGCGAGAGTTGGGCACTCATATTGAGTTGAGTGCATCATTTTATCCTCAAACGAACGACCAGTCCGAGCGGACTATTCAAATTTTAGAGGATATGCTCTGAGCTTGTGTCATTGACTTTGGAGGTTCGTGGGATCAATTTTTGCCTTTAGCAGAGTTTGCCTATAAAAACAGCTACCAGTCGAGCATCTGAATGTCTCCATATGAGTCTAGATATGGTAGGCGGTGTCGGTCTCCGATTGGGTGGTATGAGCCGGGAGAGGCTTGGTTGTTGGGTACAGATCATGTTCAGGAGGCCTTGGAAAAGGTCAGGATCATTCAAGATATGCTTCGTACAGCTCAGTCCAGGCAAAAGAGTTATGCAGAACGCAAAGTTCGAGATGTGGATTTTATGGTTTGTGAGGGGTAATGCTCCGAGTGTCGCTTATGAAGGGCGTGATGAGATTTGGGAAGAAGGGCAAGCTTAGCACTAGGTTCATTGGTCCGTTTAAGATTCTTGATCGAGTGGGAGAGGTGGCTTATAAACTTGCATTGTACCCAAGCTTATCAGTAGTGCATCTAATATTTCATGTGTCCATGCTTCGGAAGTATAACGACGATCCATCCCACGTGTTAAATTTCAACACTGTCTAGTTGGACAAGGACTTGTCTTATGAGGAGGAGCCGGTAGTTATTCTAGACCGGCAGGTTCGTCAACTGAGGGAGAAGAGTTTTTCTTCTATTCGTGTTCAGTGGAGAGGTCTGCCTGCTGAGGCATCGACCTGGGGTCTGAGTCGGATATGCAGAGCCATTATCCCCATATTTTTCCCGACTTAGGTACTTCCTTCTTATGTCCGTTCGATGACGAACGGTTGTTTTAGAGGTGGAGAATGTGACGACCCAAATGGGTCATCACCTGCTTTTAATTGAATTCTGTGTCTCCGAGGCCTTGAAAACCTCATTTATCATCACCTCGAGTTGTGTGCACAGTCCGTACACGTAGCCGGAAAACTTAAATATGAAAATTTGTGAAAAATGTTAAATTTTATATTATAAAATGAGTAAATTTGACTTCTATCAAAATTTTGGATAAACGGACACGGACCCATGATTCAACAATCCCGGATGGTCCGTAGGAAAATATGGGACTTGGGCGTATGCCCGGAATCGAATTTCGGGGTCCCAAGCCCGAGAAATGAATTTTTAAGTGAAATTGTTGAAGGAAATCTGAAATAAAATCTGATTAGAAAGCGATGGTATCGCGCCCGTATTTTAGTTCTGATGCCCGAAACAGGTCTTATATATGGTTTAAGTCATTCATGTAAAGTTTGGTTAAAAATGGACATCGTTTGACGTGATTCAGACTTGAATTGCTAAATTTGATACTTGTTGAAGTTTGAGAAAAGTTCTTGATTTTTAGGTTGGATTCATTGTTTTTAGGTTAATTTGGCAATTGGATCGCACGGATAAGTTCGTATGATGTTTCTAAGTTAGTACTATGTTTTGGTTAGGAGCCCTGATGGCTCGGGTGTGTTTTGGATGTGTTTCAGGAGTTTTGAACTTAAGAAAAATTGCAGAAAAAGCTATTCAGGTGTTCTGGTATTTCCTTCTTCGCGCTCGCGGGATGGCCATCGCAAGCGCGATGTGTAATTTGTTGATGAAGGAATTTCGTCCTATGCGAATGTGTAGTCTAGGTTGCGATTGCAAGGCAATGGGTGGCTATACCATCACGAACGAGGTCCTGGCCACGCGAACGCGGAAGACAAATGGGACTGGGCAGGGGGAAGGGTAGTTACCTTACGCGAACGCGACCCGTTGGATGCGAACGTGAGTGCTCGAGAAACTAAAGCTTCATGAACGTGATCTCATTAGCACGAACGTGAATGCTTAACCAACCTGACCCATCGTGAACGTAAAGGGCCTGTCGCGATCAAGTAGAGTAAAATATCCAGTTAAATTTTAAAACTTCAGAACAGTAGCCTTACGGCATTTCATAAAATATCCATAAACCCCTTCTTCTCCAAAGCTCTTAGGCAATTGTTGAAAAACTTCTTCACCAAAACATCTTGGGTAAGTAATCTTAACTTGTTTTCTTCAATTTTCATCAACATCTACTAGATTTCTAGGCCTAAAATATGGGATCAAAGGTACAAAATTAGGGATTTGGGTAGAGTTAGGGCTTTTTGATTAATTGTGATTTAGAACTTGTTTTGAGGTCGAATTCTGGAAATAATTATATATTTGGGCTCGTGGGTGAATGGGTGATTCGATTTTGATCCGAACCTCGTGTTTTGACCAAGCGGGCCCGAGGTCGATTTTTAGGTTTTGGGGAAGAATGATTGGAAAGCTATAATTAAGCATTGTATTCGAATTGTTTAGCATTATTTGATGTTATGAAGTCATTTATGTATTGATACAATTGATTTGGAGCAGAATTCTAAAGGAAAGGCGGTAATTGAGGATTGTGTTGGTCGTGGAAGTTTGAGGTAAGTGTTCGGTCTAACCTTAGCTTGAGGGATTAGGAGTTGAGTCATCTTTGGTACTTGTTTCTTGTTGAGTATGACGTATAGGCATGCTGAAGAGCTTGACCATGAGTCTTAAATTCATACTTGTTGTATTCTTGAATGATACTATGGTTGCGATAGTTAGTAAATTTGTGGTATTGAGCAAAAACTTAGTTTATTTCCGTGGAAGTTACTTATGATTTAGAAATGGTGATAATTTAGATGATTTGGATTTAAGTTGAGATTGTTTATAGTTGATTCTCCCTTGCCGGGATATATATACTTGTATTGTTGAGTTCCCTTGTCGGGATAGTATAATTTATGGTTAATCTCTTGTCGGGATTGCTGTTATGATCACTGTAAGTTGTATATTTGGAATGGTTTGCGCGCCACAACATTCTTTTATTATATATATATGTTGATCGGGTTGCACGCCGCAACAAATATTATATTGGATCGGGTTGCACGCTGCAACAGATATTATACTGGATCGGGTTGCATGCCACAACAATTATTATATTGGATCGGGTTGCATGCCGCAACAACTATATATATATGGGCCGGGTTGCACGTCGCAACAATATTGATATTTTATTGTTGTAGATATTGTATTGTTCTTTCATATATCTATTGGTTTCTGCTAGGTTGATTTGTTTCCCCGAAGTATGTACCCCCTGCCTTTTAAACTGCTTATTACCTGTATATTTTCCCGACATATATTATATAATTGCACAGGTTTATCTGGAGTCTGGCTCTAGCCTCGTTACTACCTCGCTGGGATTAGGCCAGACAATTACCAGCACATGGGGTCGGTTGTGCTGATGCTACACTCTGCACTTATGTCCAGATACTGGAGCAGTATTTGGTGCACAGCAGAAGTTCGAGAGCCAGCCTTCAATCAACCGAGACACCAAGGTAGTCTTACAGGCGTCCGTAGGCCCGTCGTCTCCTCTATCTTATATTCTGTTATGTTATCTCATGTATTCGAGACAAACAATGTTATATTTCCTTCAAACAGTTGTATTTAGTACTCTTAGTAGTCCGTGGATGTTGTGACACCAGGTTCTGGTTAGAGGCATGTGTTGGTTTCGAGATATATTGGCTTTACATTTACTTAAGACTTCCGCTAAATTTCATGTTTTGTTGTTTATCTAACTGTTAACTTCTTGTTAATATAATTGGTATAAGGATTTAAAACAAAAGAGTTAATAAATTATAAGTTCATGGCTTGCCTAGCTTCTACGAGTAGGCGCCATCACAACTCCTGAGGGTGGGAATTCTGTTGGGTCATGACAGGGCTGGAATAATTTCTGTAATAAATATATTTTGGGCATATTAGTAAAATCAAGTTTCTTTGCTATATCTTTGAACTTTGGTAAAAATCCTACCTATAGTTTTATTATGTTGATTGAATCATGTGAATGCTACTACTTGTTTAGGGATCCTGCCTATAGGATTTTCTAATTATTTTGTTCTATATTTTACTCGCCTACTAGAAATCATGTTTATAGACCCCTTGCATTAGAAATCATGTCCATAGGATCCATGCACATTTTATTACTTACATGCACTAGTGACCATGTCTATAGGATTCTATCTATTTGAATAATAACCTTCCTGGAAAGTTGCTTAAAATTCTGCCCACATACAATTAGTAGATATCATGCCTATAGGAAATAAAAAATTAGTTTCAACTTAGATATCATGCCTATAGGAGATAAAAATCGGTTTCAACTTAGATATCATGCATATAAGAATAAAAGGGATGAGTTTCAAAACCTAGAAATCATGCTTACATGATTTTTAAAATAATAGACATCATGCTTATATGGTGAAATCAATTCTAGAGCTTAGAAATCATGCCTATTGGGGTTTAAATATATTCAACAATTAGAAAGCATGCCTATATGAGTTAAAAGAAATAAAATTGTCTTTATGAGTTAAAATGAGTGTCACTCGTAGAATTCATGCATATAGGATCATGTTAGTCTATTCTGAATTCAAACGCTCTTATAAATCACTTAGGTAACGTATCCACAGGACTCGCTATTGATTATGGGTTTAAAACTCTGATATTTTACTGCCTGAAAATGCCTAGATTCAAAGCTTCATAAAATATGTAGGCAAACCAATAGGTCCCGATGCTCACCTTAATAAATTGCTTTTTTATATTATGTTCTACTTATCTACATATCATGCCTATAAAATCCTAAATTAACGAAATTTGCTGATTGGATTTCGTGTATTTGTTGTCTACTTGTGGAGGTTGATGTGAGCCCCCCTATTTGTTCTTTACATGAAGTCCTATATAAAGTTTGTTTGTCGTCAAGATTTTTCTCTTTTTAATCAACATAGGTCATTCTAGAACCATCCCGAATAGTGGTTATAAATACCTCCAGGACCATAGGTAAGGGATGGGTAGTGCACGCACAAGGCGCGAGTTAGAAGCTATTAGAACGCTTAGGTAACAACTATAAAGTATTGCATGGAATGATCCGATAGGATGAAAAATCTAGGACCCTTTTAATCAAGTTTTAAAGTAATTTTTATTTGGCTAAATTGTTTTACTTCCCTCTAAGACTAATTTGCTTAATAAAGTTCGGTCGGGACCTACCGTTATGGAACTCGAGTGGTGCCTAACACCTTCCCCTCAAGGTAATTTCAAGCCCTTACCCGATCTCTAGTGAAGCAAAGTAGTTTCATGAGTTAACTGCTCTAGGTGCCCTAACGCACCTTATTACGTTAGGTGGCGACTCTTCAAATCCCTTACCCCATTCCAAAAGGAAGGGAATTCTCTCATAAATGTCGAAACACTATTTTGCGAGAACAAATGGGGCACGACTGCATGGCGACTCTGTTGGGGATATCTTTTGGCTCTTACCATAATGAACTTGTCTGTGAATTAGTCTATAATCATGTCTTTATTATTCGGTTAATACTTGCACACCCTTTCCCATCCTACGTAAGTTTATTTTCCTATCCTAAATAATTTATGATCTCTTTCCCCTGTTTTATCACTTTTACTATGGAAGTTGACTTATCTCTTTGTTTTTCTTTTCTTAAATGTCTTTACAATTATTAAATATAGCATTTCATCGTTATTCATCATGTACATACTTGACAACGTGTTGTTTTCTTTTTGTATAACTCCATGATCAACATCATATTCCACTCGTGTATACTAATACCATAGCGGCACTTGATGAGTGTCTGCGCTCTTCCTAAAATCACCCTTTAAATTTGAAAAGGCTTTTGTGGTAAAAATAGTTGATCAGCGGTGCAGTCGACGGTTCTGTGCCTTTCCCGCTCAAATTGTCCGCTTGAGCGTACCAGTTTAGACTTCTATAGAAACCTTGATCCGATAATAATTGTACATGCATCATGGTCAAACCTTGCGGGGGTTAATATGTTGTGCACATAATAGCCCTCTAAGAAATCCTTTTCCAAAGTCCACCGGGATTTCCATAATCCCAATGGACGCAATCACAATATGTGCATTATTTGTAGAGATAAAGTGTCGACATGCTAATCGTTAATATATAAGTAGTCAAATCCGAAGGGGACAAGGTTTTAACTCTATTTATTTTGCAGAAAATGAGGCACAAAAACTCCATGTTCCGCATGATCCGAAGTATACCACTGTTGTTGTTAGACTGGTAGGAAAAGCTTTCACCAAGCGATAAAAACCACGTGAAAAGGGTTCTTCGAAATCTACCTTCCTTGTTGGACATCCAACCAAACAACATACTGATCGAAGCTACTACAATTTTTTGGGACGGAGAAAGAGTTGTATTCCGTTTTGGTGACATAGAAATGACTCCTCTCCTGGAGGAAATCGGAGGGTTTGCTGGATTACCATGGGATAGTCATGGTTTACTAGTACCAGAAAACTGCAATACTAGGGGGTTTCTGAAAATGATGGGCCTAAGAAAGAATGAGTACTTGGAGTTCTTGAAGAATTCTTACATACCTTTCAAATTCCTCTATGAACAATACAGAAACATAAAATCTTACCGTATCTTTCATGTCAAATTCTCCACCATTTCCCTAGGTTCGACCTTATCGCAGGGTTTTTGCATTCATCCTCTGCTTTCTAGGTATGATAGTGCTACCAATCCAGGGGGACAGAATTCACACCGGGTTGGCCATGGTAACCAGATATTTAATGGAGGGAATTGTGGGACAACCCTATACTATTGTCCTGATGATTGTAGCAGACATATACTGGGCTCTGGATCGTTGCAAGAGGGGGTTCAAACAGTTTAAAGGTTGTAACTTTCTACTACAGATTTTGTTGTTAGAGCATCTTCATAGGGGTCAGTACCGCTAAGAGTTTCCACGGAGACCATGGAACGATCACATCGCTTTCCACCTTCCTAAAAGAATGACCTTAATCCCAGACATATTTGCACAGATAGAGAATGCTATAGAATGGGCACAGATTTTCAACAATTTGATCGAGGACCAGGTTCACCGGATGTTCAAGTGGTTCCTTACCGATGAATTCATCATTAGATCCAGGGATGTTCCGCACTTGGTATTTATTGGGTTAAGGGTAATACATCCCTATGTCCCTATCAGGTCTATGAGAAAATCTGGTAGAGAATAAGTCATGCCACAAGTCTCCAAAATGAGCCATTACAAAGCATTTTTTAGGACGACGTCGTTCAATACAAATGTGAGGCCCAACACATGTGGAATTTGAAGGTTATCATGGAAAAGGACACAATCAAGACAGATCATTATCACATCGGTCATGTGTACTTCTACCAATCATAGTTAGAAGATAACATAGCAAGAATATTCGAGCAAAGGGTTGGCCAAGGAAACAGGCCATAGAAGAAGTCACTGAAGTATAAGTGAAGTACTAGGGGCTACGCAAGAGGGTTCTTGAATTCGAAGACAAGCATCTGGAGCAACACAAGTTCGACATTGAATCAATAAATGGGTGGAAAGAAATGTCTACAAGGTCGGCAGAAATGTTGGAGTACTTGTATCAGGGTCTAATAGAACTGGAAGGGAAGATGAGGAAAAGGGTCATACAATGTTACAATGCAGAAGGTAATGAAGAAGGATATCTAGCAAGGACATACCTACTGTTGGACATGCACAACCTGGGGAATCTAATTAATGGATCCAAGAGGGCCAAATATGGGGAAGGTCCCTCCGGGACCAAGTGGATTAGGTTTACTTGTTTTGAGTCATTGTGGAACTAAAATGTAATAAGGTAGATGCCATTAGTAACTCATTTATTTAGCATCGTTTTTAGGTTCGTCTTATTTATTACATTAATGAAATGAGGCATTTATCAGCATTAAATCTCTCCAAATCTACTTGTCGCTAGGCCTACCTCGGGCACAACGAGGTTACCCAAATTAGGACGCGAATTTACATTTACACAATATGTGTTTGAATAATACAAATGTTTATTAGAATCCTTACTGACTTGTCTACCATTTGTTTTTTTTTTATTTTGATTATTCCTATCCCCTAAGGTTGGTTCGCACATCCTGGCATCGTCATCACATCACACCAGATCTAGAGGCCCTCCATATCCTCCTCCTCCAAGTAATCTGAATAGCAAAGGAAAATCTAAGATGGATAATCTGAGTGGTATCCGAAAAGAAAATGTTGAGAATATTGAAACTTTAGGCGGTTGAAGTACTCCAGCCTAGAATGATTTGGTCCTACGATTGGAACAGAAAACACTAGAGTTGCAAGGAGAACTTGATCATGTCTGCAACTTGGCAAACCTCTCCCTCACCTTAAACGTCCCTGATGGTAACCAACAAAATGCTCAAAACTGAGCACCTCCTCAAAACACACCAAACCAACGTCCACAAAATCCTCTCACACCCCATCAATACGCAACTCTTCCCCAAAATCCTAATCCCTCACCAACACTCACTCCCCCTCAGCACCAACATCTTCATACTCAATACCCATAAACCATTTACCATACTCCTCAGAATATCCCGCAACCTATCCCTGGCCCGCAAAACAAAACTAACGATCGCCACTACACTCCAACCCCTAGAACCCATCAAAACAATCCCATATACATGGAAACCTTACCTCAATCTACTCAGCCAAACCCATACACTCCAGAATTTAATGAGAAAGACCTGCCCATTAAGAGCATGGCTGAAAAGCTTAAGAAGCTCACGAGCTGAGTCCAGGGTGTTGAAGGAGGCAAAGGAATTGAAGGTCTGAAATATGAGGATCTGTGCAATTCAGCCAGACGTTTAACTGCCAAAGGATTACAAACCTCTTAATATCAAAATGTTTGACAGAACAGGTGACCCAAGGGTAAATTTGAGAACACACTATGATAAGCTCGTGGTTGTTGGGAAAGATGAAAGGATTCACATGAAGTTGTTCATGAGGAGTCTCACTAGAGATGCCCTATCTTGGTATATCAGTCAGAATCCCAAGAAGTGGGTTAATAGGGTAAGCATGGCGTCAGACTTTATGGATTGATTCAGGTCTAACACAGAGAATGCACTGGATGTCTTCTACATGCAAAATCTAAAGAATAAACCAATAGACACTTTCCGCATGTATGCTACTCGATGGAGGTCAGAATCTGCAAAAATCAGGCTGGCATTAGAGGAAGAGTAGATGAACAAATTCTTTGTCAAGGCCAAGATCCACAATACTATCAAAGGTTAATGGTAATCGAAAATCACAATTTCTCCGACATCATCAAACTCGGGGAAAGGATTAGAAAGGATCAAGAGTGGGATGGTAACCAATTTTGAGGCATTACAGGACACGAACAAATCATTGCAATCACGGGGTATATCAACGAAGAAAGAAGTATAGGCAGTAATAGTAGCCCAAGGTCCAAAATATCCACTCACATACCAAACAACTCCACCTACATACCAAACCTCACCTCCCAAATACCTCAACATGCTACTTCTTATCACATTTATAACATTCAACCATCCTATCACCATTCACCTCCAACCCGTTAAAATTATCAAAAACCTAGACCCAATCGCAGGCCGCCCAAATAATACATCTCTATTCCCGAACCCATTGACCAGCTATATGAAAGACTGAAGGTTGTCGGATATGTCACCCTCATTTCTACTATTTCCATGGAAAACTCCTCCCAGTAGGTCAACCTAAACAAAATGGGTGCATACCATTCCGGCATGAAAGGGCATACTATTGATGAATTCCGCACTCTGAAAGATGTGATCCAAACCCTGATTCATACAAGATAAGGAAGTCATGCCAAATGTCTACAACAATCCCCTCCCAGATTATCGGGGTGAAGGAGTAAAATGATAGAAATTGATGAACAATGGGATCTTGAGGGGTCGATTGGGCTTATTCGGGATGGTGATAACCCTAAACTATAGTCACACTTACTCCTATTGTGTACAGATACAACTACCAATCAATGTCTAAGTAGACACATCAGTAACGTTTGAAATTGAAGTAACAACACATGTGACTACACCAGCTCCATTTGAAGTAGAAGTATCCAAACCGTTTATTGTGATAGTATCACACACATCTCCTTTTAAGTCCAACCCCATACCCTGGGACTATGTTGCCAAAGCTAGGAGAAGGGGAAAAGAAAAGATGTAAGAATCTATTGCCGCATAGGGGATGACCAGAGCTTGAAGGATCTATACACCCAAAAATCTGGGAGGAACAAGCAAGGATGCTACTACCAAACAACCCATCATTGAAACTGGTTTAGATGATCTTTGGAGGAAAGTACAAGTAGGAGAATACTCTGTTGTTGATCCTTTGAACAAGAATCTCGCCCAGATATCCATCATGTCTCTATTCCAAAATTCTAAGGCTCATTGGAGTGCTCTGATGAAGGTGTTGAACAAAGCTTATGTACCCAACAACATCATCAGTGGAGAGATGGCCTACATGGTAGGGCAAGTACTGGGAGTCACAATATCACCTTCCACGAAGATGAACTACCACCTGAAGGATTAAGTCAAAATAGTGCACTACATATCACAGTACAGTTTGAGGAAAAATTCATTGCCAAAGTCTTAATATATGGGGGTTCAAGCCTCAACATTTGTCCATTGACTACTTTAAAAAGTTTGGGCAAATATTTCCATGAGATATAAGTAGTGAGTATGAATGTGAAGGCATTTGATGGGTCTCAAAGGTCCACGATTGGGGAGATTAACCTTTGTCTACAGATGG
Organism: Nicotiana glauca; assembly: GCA_026770625.1. NCBI lineage: Eukaryota > Viridiplantae > Streptophyta > Magnoliopsida > Solanales > Solanaceae > Nicotiana > Nicotiana glauca. Next base: position 49,522 of record MU765149.1, read on the forward strand.
GCCCGACTTGGTTCGATGTTAAGTTCCAAGTATTAGACATATCTTCTACATATAATCTTCTATTGGAATGAATTTGGATACATACATCTGGTGTTGTGGCTTCCACGCTACACCAGGCTATGAAATTCGAATAGAACCATCAGGAGGTAATCATTCACGAAGATGGAAGTAACCCCATTTACACCAATCAAACTGTCTCGATTGTCGATAATATTCACCGCATCGAGTGTGTCAATGCAATTGAGAAATATAAGTGGTGGAGTAACAAAATAGAAAGCATACTGGCATGGTCTAGGTATGAACCCGACAAAGGGCTTGAGAATAAACTCCAGGGCATTACCAAATCGATACAGTTGAAATGTCAAGGCACAATGTTTGGGCTTGGATATCCATACACCTAGAAAGAATATAATGATTGGTCACCACCATGGAGTGGTTCTTATTACCCTATCGGGAAGCCAGTGCCGCATCTGAGTTAGTCTTTTCACTAGGCCGACACAATATGAGGATCTATAGAGTAGGATGCTTTGGTTGGGTTAAGGAATTTGTTTCTAGAAGATGAGAATATGGATTTCAATGTGATAGTTGAGGAGGAGGAGGAGTAGGTGGAAGAAGGCCTCACCATTCAAACCATGGAAAAGGGAGCTATCTTAGGAATTCGATTGTCGCTCCATCCCGAGCACGTCGAGTTCCTGGGTAGCTTGGCAATTAGCTTGACCTATTTTATTAGCCATTTTAGGTATTTAAGATATTTTTAGTATTTTCTTTTAGATACGCATTTTGTTTCGAAATAATTGCTCGAGTCATCCAGTTGTACCTATTTTTTATATTTGCAAAATTTAATTAATGCATTGTTATTTAGTACTTATTATTCCTTTTACATTTTTCTTCTACAACGTTATTATTATTTTTTCTGATGAACCGATGACTATGACATGTAATGAGACAACACAACATAAGGATAGTGACTCTGAAGAGGAAGATGAAATACCAGAGGAAGGTATCAGAGAAGTTGAGAATTTTGATAACAAACCTAAGTCCAACCTGGACGAAACCGATGCAATCAATTTAGGAAAGGTCGAAGATGTCAGGAGACCTGCATAAGCATTCACCTATCATTGTCAGAAAATAAGGAATATACTCGTTTCCTAAAAGAATATGAGGATATCTTTTGCATGGTCATACAATGACACGACGGGACTGAGTACATCCATAGTTGCTCATAAGTTGCCCACTAATCCAATGTGTCCGCCAATAAAGCAGAAACTAAAAAAGTTTAAACCAGACACGGGCCTAAAAATCAAGGAAGAAGTGACTAAGCAGATCAAAGCCAAAGTCCTCAAGGTAGTTGAGTACCTAACTTGGTTAGCCAATATCATACCGGTCCTGAAGAAAGATGGGAAAGTTAGGGTATGTGTCGACTATTGGTATTTAAACAGAGAAAGTCCCAAGGACAATTTCCCACTACCAAATATACACATTCTTATCGACAATTGTGCCAATCATGAACTCTAATCCTTTGTAGATTTCTTCGTGGGTTATCATCGGATTTGGATGGATGAAGAAGACGTAGAGAAAATATCCTTCATTATACTGTAGGGAGTATACTGCTACAAAATGATGCCATTCGGTCTAAAGAATGCTGGGGCTACCTACATGAGAGCCATGACGACCATCTTTCATAATATAATACACAAGGAAATAGAGGTTTATTGTTGATGACATCATCATCAAATAGAAGATGGCCACATATCACATAGCAGACTTGAGGAAGTTTTTTGACAGGCTAAGGATGTATAATTTAAAATTGAACCCTGTAAAATGTACATTTGGGGTTCTTGTAGGAAAACTGTTGGGATTTATTATCAGTCGCCGAGGAATCGAGTTGGACCCATCCAAAGTTAAGGCTATCCAAGAGTTACCACCACCAAAGAGAAAAAAGGATGTGATGAGATTCCTGGGATGCCTCAACTACATCATCCGTTTCATAGCACATTCCACAGTAATATGTGAACTCATCTTCAAACTGAGGAGGAAGGAAGCTAAAACCAGTTGGACTGAAGATTGTCAAAGGGCTTTTGACAAAATTAAAGAATACATATCTAGGCCACCAGTCCTAGTCCCTACAGAACCTGGAGATATTTGCTACTCTATATATCCGTATTAGATGGGGCTTTCAGCTGTGTTTTGGGACAACCTGATGAGACAGGAAGAAAGGAGTAAGCCATATATTACTTGAGTAAGAAGTTCACACCTTACGAAGTATGATATTCTCTGCTAGAACACACTTCCTTTTCTTTGACATAGACAACTTAGAAATTAAGGCATTACTTATGTGCCTATACCACATACCTCATACCTCATACCATAATGGACCCTATGAAGTACATCATTCAGAAACACAAGCCTACCGGGAAATTAGCTATATGGAAAACATTGTTAAGTGAGTTCGATATCATCTATATAACTCAAAAGGCAGCCAAAGGATAAGCATTAGTAGACCATCTTGCTGAAAATCCTATGGGAGGAGAATACGAACCACTAAAAATATATTTTCCTGATGAAGAAGTGTCATTCATAGTAGAAGACATTGATGAAGACTATGACGGTTGAAGAATGTTCTTCGACGGAGCTGCCAATTTCAAAGGAGTGGGTATTGGAGCAATTTTAGCATCAGAAACATGTTAACATTATCTTGTATCCGCAAAGCTTAGGTTCCCGTGCACCAATAATATGGAAGAATATGGGTCTTGCATCATGGGGTTCAATTTGTTCATCGATATAAATATATAAGAATTGTTGGTAATTGGCGATTCAAATCTTCTGGTACCTCAAGTTCAAGGAGAACGGGCTAATAAAAACATCAAGATACTACCATACTTGTATCATGTGCAAGAATTGATGAAGAGGTTCACAAAGATAAAATTCAAATATGTTCCCAGAATTTAAAATGAATTTTCAGACGTGGTGGCTACATTGTCATCCATGATACACCATACGTATAAGAATTTCAACGATCTCATTCCAGTAAGGATCCATAGTCATCCAGCTGACTGTGCTTATGTTGAAGAAGAGACGAACGAAAATACATGGTTCAACGACATCAAGGAATATTTGGCAAAAGGATAATACCTAGAACGACAAATCATACTCAGAAATGCACAATGCGTAGGCTATCCAATCATTTCTTCCAAAGCGGGGGAATTTTTTATAGGAGGAAACCTGATCTAGGACTATTAAGGTGCGTTGACGCAAAAGAGGCTTCCAAATTGCTCGAGGAGATACATGTCGGAACTTGTGGACCACATATGAACGGTTTTGTTCAAGCCAAAAAATACTCATAGCTGGATATTTCTGGATGACCATGGAAACAAATTGCATCTGATACGTCTAGAAATGACACCAATTCTAGATACGTGCGGACGTGATAAGGGTACAACCAAATAAACTCAATATAACAAGTTCACCTTGGCCTTTTGTTGCCTATGGAATGGATGTCATCGGTCTGATCGATCTCACCGCTTCTAACGAGCATCGGTTCATTTTTAGTGGCCATCTATTACTTTATAAAATGAGTGGAGGTTGTATCTTATAAAGTTATAACCAATAAAGTCATTACAGATTTTGTCAGGGGTCGTATTGTTTGTCGATTCGGTCTTCCCGAGTCCATCATCACTAATAATGTTGCCATTCTAAATAGTGGTATAATGAAATCCATGTGTGAAACCTTCAAAATCAAGCACAAAAACTCTACAGCATACATGCCTCGAATGAACGAAGTTGTAGAAACTGCCAACAAGAACATCAAGAAGATACTAAGGAAGATGGTAGAAAATAACAAACAATGGTATGAGAAGTTACCCTTTGCCCTATTGGGGTACCGTACTACAGTTCGCATATCAAGTACAGCAACTCCCTATTTACTGGTTTATGGTACCGAAGTTTTCATTCTAGCCGAGGTAGAAATTTCTTGCTTAAGGATCATACAAGAAGCTGAACTCATTTATGCAGAATGGATAAGTAGCTGCTATGAGCAACTATCCCTCATAGATGGAAAAAGAATAGATGTAGTATGTCACGGTCAACTTTATCAGAATAGAATGTCTAAAGCTTTCATCTAAAGGGTCAAACAATGACAATTCGCACTGAGGCAGCTGGTACTAAAGTGAATCTTCCCACATCAAGATGAAGCCAAAGGGAAATTTTCACCCAACTGGCACGGTCCCTACATGGTTCACAGGGTACTAACAGGAAATGCACTCATACTTGCAGCAATGGATGGAGACGTTTGGCCAAAACCTACCAATTCAGATGCAGTCAAGAGATACTATGTTTAGATTGTTTATATTTCCTCATCTGATGTAACTAAACTACGCTTGATCGGATTCCCATTTAAGAGGGTATACGTAGGAAGCATTATGGGTTCGTCCACGTCTTAATAAAATCTTTATTTCAACAAAAACTAGAAATTGGGGCAGTATTGTAAGGAGGACCCTCAAAATTCCAGAACAAGTCCAGTCGACGCCATCATATGCTAGACAGTCAGAAATTGGTTAAGTCACTGGAGCAGAAATTTGAGGATGACCCTCAAAATTATAATGCAAGGAAGCCGCAATGTCTCTAAAAGTGTTAAAGTTATTAATTTACCTAATATTATATACCATTATGTTTCATAAAATGATTATATTCCATCAATAAATGCACATTTTCGAAAACTTTATTTCTGTGACAACGAGGTATTACCCAAGGAAACTCGAACAGGGCCTTTAGAGCAAAGAAAAGCAAAAGAAGCAGACAAAGGCACGAACCAACCTCCCCGTAAAACTTACGATCTTTCTTTGAATGCAGGGACAAGGAATAACCACAAGTACATACGCCTTAAAACCTTTACCTTCAAAAAAATTGGGCCGCCAAGCGCAAATAAATCTCCAGTTAAGAAATATTCTACTCCTATTTGCTAGTTGTTCCTACATACGGCTAAGCATTGCCTTCTCTTAGCATGAGACTAAGCCATGTCTCGAATCCTGTATGAGATTAAGCCTTGTCTCAAATCTTGCATGAGGTTAAGCCCTGCCTCTATATTTGTATAAGGCTAAGCATTGCCTTCTCATTGCATGAGACTAATCCCCATCTCAAATATTGTATGAGTCTAAGCCCTGCCTCCATATTTGCATAAGGCTAAGCGTTTCCTTCTCTTTGCATGAGACTAAGCCCTGTCTCAAATCCTGCATGAGGCTAAGCCACGCCTCCATATTTTCATAAGGCTATGTGTTTCCTTCTCTTTTCATGAAACTAAGCCCTGTCTAGAATCCTGTATGAGGCTAAGACATGCCTTCATATTTGTATAAGGCTAAGCACTGCCTTCTCTTTGCATGAGACTAAGCCCTATCTCGAATCCTTCATGAGGCTAAGACCTACCTTCCTATTTGCATAAGGCTAAGCACTACCTTCTCATGAGACTAAGTAGTGTATCCCTATGCATTAAGTGTTGCCCTATTCTAAACATTGAATTATATTCTTCTCTCAGGGTTAAGCTTTGCCCCAAGCAAGAACATGTTTTGTCTTGTTATCACTTTCGGTATCATGTCTCGGAACTTCATGGGTTGATATATAGCTAATTGTTTCAAAGGAATCATAGTCTGAAGGTATCATCCTCACATCCTGAAGGCACTATGTCATGGCATGAAGATCTCTTAACACTGCACATCATTATTCAAATGCATCATGGTTCAGCAATTTTCATGGTTCGAGAACATCATTTCATAGCCTGCAAATCCCCTATCTCATGATTCATGGCCCAAGACGTCATGGTCTAAGGACATCATCCTCTCCATCCAAAGACAACCTTCATCGTCTAATGGAAACTTTCATCATGTTTAATTCCGATAGTAATCTATACACTTGCATGCATCGTATTTTAAGTTTTGCAAGAAATCCAAGAGGTAACTGTCCTTCAAATAGGAGCAACTTTCACTCTGGTTTCCATTCAAAACATTTTTATCTTGCTGTTTTCTCTAACATAACTGATTCTCATCAATTACTCACCTTTACCGCATGACCATTCAAATACCAGCCCTATCATACATCTGTTATGCTTCAGACTCAAATGCATAACTCTGCTACCCATCTGATATTATCCTTCCCAAAAGGAACCCTTTCTAAAACATACGACATTCCTATAACAATTCCATTACTTTCATTCACTGTTGGGTCCAGAACTTTAACGACCCAACCGGTTATTTTAAGAATTAATTCCTCGATCCCCTATTAACTATTTTTCCCATGTTTTTTTGCTATTTTGACTTGCCGGGATAATTTGTTTTGAGTTTCAGAGTATTTTGGGACACTTAGTCCCTAAAAGAGAGGTTAAGCATTAGAATTTGGACAGTAGTTGGAGTAGTGTGAAGGAGGCCTCAGAATGGAATTTTGTCGGTTCCGTTAGTTCCGTTGTGTGATTTTGCACTTAAGTTCATGTTCGGATTGTGTTTTGGAGGTCCATAGCGTATTTAGGGTGGAAATGCCGAGAGTTGAATTTTTGAAGTTTCTGGTTTGATAGTGAAATTTTAATATCGGGGTCAGAATGGGATTCCAGAAGTTGGAGTAGCTCTGTAGTGTTGAATGTGACGTGCTTGCAATATTTCAGGTCATTCAGACGAGGTTTGATAGACTTTTTTATCGAAAGCGGAATTTAAGAGTTTTTGGAATTCTTAGGCTTGAATCTGATGTTAATTTGGTGATTTGATGTTGTTTTAACCATTCCAAAGGATAGAAAAAGTTTGAATAATATTTCAGGATATGTTGGCATGTTTGGTTTAGGTTTCGAGGGCCTCGGGTGAGTTTGAGGTGGTTGAACGGATCAAATGAATGTTTGAGGAAATGCAGAAAATGCAGCAGGTCTCCAGTCTTAGTTTCCTTCTTCGCGTTCGCGTGTAGGGTCTTGCATCCGCGAGGAGGAGCTGAGGATGGTGGAAGATTAACTCCTCACGTTCACGATGATAGTCCCGCATTCGCGAAGCTGAGATGATCCTGCATTCGCAAAGTTGAGATGGTCCCGTGTTCGCGTAGGAGGGAGAAAGTTGCTACCGCGTTCGTGACAGGGTCATCACGTTCGCTATGAAAGAATTGCCTGGGCATATTAAAAAATTTCAAAATCGAGGCTTTAGTTTTTTTTATCAAAACTAGAGTTTGGGAGCTCGGATTTAAGCAAGATTTTGAGGGATTTTCAGAGATATCAATTGGGTAATGATTCCTAACTCCCTTTTTCTTATAACCATTAATCTAAACGTGAATTCTTCATCTAATTTCAGATTTTGGGTAAGAAATTGGGGAAAATTTGGAAAAGTTCTTAGACCTAATTTTCGAGTTTTGATTGGGATTTTGACATAGGATTTGGATTATTGTTTTATGGTTAGACTCGTGAGGGAATGGGGGTTCATAATCCATAACTTTTACCCGGTTCCGAGACGTGGGTTCAGGGGGCTTTTCGGTGCGATTTTCCTAATTTCGTGTATTAGCTTCGAATTAATTAGTTGAATTAGTTAGTTGAAGTTATATTTATATTATGAAATTACTTTGAATATATTTGGGCCATTTGGAGTCGGATACTCGTGGCAAGAACGCGGTATCTAGTTAATTGAGCTGGTTCGAGGTCAATGGCTTGCCTAACCTTGTGTGAGGGAACTCCCCTTAGGATTTTGTATTGTTGATATATGAAACACCTTGTACGTGAGGTGGCGAATGTGTACATTTGCTAATTGTTGAAAATCATGTTTTCCTTAAGTAACTATAATTGTGTTTTCTTCCATGTTTATACTACTTGCAATTTAAGCCTATTGTTAGCTTAGGGAAGGATGTCTAATTGACTTAATTTCTTTACTTTCTCAAACTACTTTATTTGAATTCTATGTAGCATGCTAGGTTAGGAATACCTATTTTACCTTGGTATGGAATTTGGATTGAATTGAATATTCTTCGTGTTGCTGTTGTGTGTTTACTTTGGGACTGTGGGACGATATCCTGGTAGATCCCCCCTGCATGTTTACTTTAGGACTACGGATTTGTTTTCCGCTAGATCCCCCTGCACATTTATAGTGGAACTACAGGACTGCACCTGGTAGATTCCCCCAGTACTGGGTATTTACGTTTGGGACTGCGGATCTGGATTCTGTTAGATCCCCGCGCACTATGAGTTGGACTACGAGACGACACACAGGAGATCCACTGGATATTTACATTTGGGGACTACAGGACGGTATCCTGGGAGATCTCCAGTTGTTATCTCTGTGTTGAACTGTATTCTTTCTGTGAGTATTTTGTCGTTGTTGTAGTTCTTGCTACTCTTATTACCCTGTGTTATTTTAATACCGCTTCTTTTCCTTATATATTATTACATATGACCGGTAGGGACCTGACCTTCCTCGTCACTACTCGACCGAGATTAGGCTTGGCACTTACTGGGTATCGTTGTGGTATACTCATGCCCTTTCCTTCACATGTTTTTCGTGTGCAGATCCAGGTATTTCAACTCAGCCCTACTACCCTTGAGGCGAGGCGATTCTCCAGAGACTTGGAGGTATATCTGTCGCGTCTACAGATCGAGTCCCTTCCCCTTATCTCTTGAAGTGATAGCCCTTCTATCTTTTTTTTACTTAGACATTCTGGAGTTAGAGCATTTTGTCGTATTTGTGGCTTGTGATTCATGGGATTTCGGGTTTTGGGAGTTGTTCGATTTTGAGATCCCGTATTGTATATGCCGAGCGCGATCTTAAACACCTTTATATTTGTTATCTTCCGTTTTACTAGTTTATCCGCGGTTCTTCTAGTTTTTATCTATTGTTTTTCGTTTTCTACAAATTGTTAGGCTTACCTAGTCGTACGGACTAGGTACCGTCACGATAGTTCACGGAGGGCGAACTGGGGTTGTGACAAGAACTTCACATGGCTTGATTCTTGTAAAACCATGCATATTTAGGCATCTCAGGGACCAGGGTGCGACCTACATTTTTCAAACATCCCATTCATTCAAACTAAGTCATCATTTCTTTACCCACAACTCTTTCATCCTTCCGGGTAAAGAGGGGCAGTTGTTGATACCCAATTTTTCCCTCATATATTCTAAATATGCATATATATTTTTAAAAATAGTGCACATGCATTTACAAACATGCACAAGTACTTCAATAAATTTTAAAGCTTTTATATCAAGTTATATCTGAATTTTTTATATATAAATATCCAATAATTATTCCTCATATCATTTTTATAATGATTTAATCATCTAAGTTTATCATTTATGCCCATATAGTGCTTTAATATTTGTAACGACCCGACCGGTCGTTTTTAGAATTTATACCCCAATCCCCTATTAACCGCTTCCCCTAAGTTCATTTCTGCTATTTTGGTTTGTCGGGACGTTCAGCGTTGGGTTTCGCAGAGTTTTGGGATACATAGTCCCTAAATGAGAACTTAAGTGTTGGAAAGTGGTCTGTAGTCCGAATAGTGTGAAGACGACCTCAAAATGGAAATGTGATGGTTCCGTTAGCTCCGTTAGGTGATTTCGGGGTTGGAAGCGTGTTTGGAATGTGTTTTGGAGGTCCGTAGCTAATTTAGGCTTGAAATGCCGAAGTTTGAATTCTTGAAGTTCCTAGTCCGATAGTGAGATTTTTATTCAATGGTCGGAATGGAATTCCGGAAGTTGCAGTAGCTCCGTCATGTCATTTGGGATGTGTGTGTAAAATTTCAGGTCATTCGGACATGGTTTGGTTAGGTTTTTGATCGAAAGCGTATTTTGAAGATTTAGAAGTTCATAAGCTTGATTTTTGGTTTGATCCATCGTTCCGATGTTGTTTCAAGTGATTTGAAACTTGGGGCGAGTCCATGTTAGGTTATATGATTTGTGTGTGTTATTAGTCGGGGTCCCGAGAGCCTCGGGTGTGTTTCGGATGGGCTACGAGTCATTTTTCCCTATGTTTGAACTGTTGTTCTGCTATCTGGTATTTACTTCTATGCGATCATATTGCTTGTCCCGCGGTCGCATAGTACAAATTTGGGCATCAATATTTTCCTTCTATGCGATCACATTGCTTGTCCCACGATCGCATAGCACAAATTTGGGCATCAATATTTTCCTTCTATGCGATCGCATTGCTTGTCCCGCGATCGCATAGCACAAATTTGGGTATCAATATTTCCTTCTATGCGATCGGATTGATTGTCCCGCGATCGGATAGCACAACTTTTGGGCAGTCCCGCGATCGCATAGAACAAATTTGGCATCAATATTTTTCCTTCTATGCGATCACATTGGTTGGCCTGCGATCGCATAACACAAATCACCGGGCAAACAGATTAAACTCCAAAACCGAGGGTTCACCGTTTTTATCTCATTTTAACTTCTAGAGCTCGGTTCTTGGCAATTTTTGAAGGGATTTTCACCTGGGCGATTTTGGTAACGATTCTCTACTCTCTTATGTTTAATATCTACTAATCTAAGCATGAATTCCTCCCTATTTTCGGATTTTTAGATGAAAAATGGGTCAAATTTCATAAACCAAGTTATTGAATTTTGAGTGGGTATATGACCTTCGATTTGAGAGATTTTTGTATGGTTAGACTCGTGAGAGTACGAGGGTTCTGAAAATATAAAAATTATCCAATTCCAAGACGTTGGCCTAAGGGGCATTTTGGTCATTTTTCATAATTTCACACTTTAGCTTTGAATTAAATAGTAAAACATGTTGCTTGAGATGTTATTTACAGTGTGTGATTTAATTTAACAGATTTGGGCCATTTGGAGTCAATTACTCGTGGCAAGAACGTGGTTGCTAGTAGATTTTAGCCGATTCGAGGTAAGTATCTTGCCTAACCTTGTGTGGGGGACTTCCCCTTATGATTTGAGTCTTCTTTGTTGATTGTGTATGCGAGATGACGAGTGCGTGCTCCGATTTAATTGTGGAAAATTGTCCCTTTTAGGTTCTTAGATCCTTGTAATCACCGAATATGAAATTGTTCTTGACATGATTGAGTTCCCTGTTATTAGTTTCACCTCTACATGCCTCACTTGGAATTTAGTTGTCCTTTTTGGGTTATCCTTGTTGCCTAAATGACGTTTACTTGCTTAATTGATGACATTTACCCTTCTATAGTCACATTATTATTCATGACTGCTTGTCTTTATTTGGAAAGCATTATTTCTATCTCTCGTGTAAATAATTTATCTTAATTGGAAAAAAGATAGACATCCTATGTTTAGTTGATATTGTCCTTAATTGTAATTATTTGATTCATGTTAACTTCCTCGTTGTTGAATTGAGTATTTTGGGATCGCTGTTTGTATTACTTTCTCCCTTGTTGAGTTGTCTTATTGCGCTTAGTATTTCCCCGTTACGGTTATTCCTTGTGAGTTAGTTGTACCGTATTTTGGTGAACGGAATTTCTTGAGTTGATTCTCTTGCTTTGTTCCTGTATATATATTGCCATTTGTTTTGTTGTACTTGAGATTGTGATGCACGAGGTTCTGTCATGCGGTTGTTGATACTGTGATGCACGAGGTTTCTGTCGTGCGACTGTTGTTACTGTGATGCACGAGGTCTCTGCCATGTGATTGTTATTGAAGGGTTGCATGAGGTCTTTGCTGTGCTATTGTTGCTATTGATGTGTTGCACATGCGGCGTAATAATGCGGGATATGTTATATGCTTATATGTGGGTTGCGCATGTGGCGGAATAAGGTGGGAATATTGTGATGCACGTGTGGTGAAATAAGGCAGTGCTTATCATATTATTATTTGCACACGTGGCGAAATAAGGTGGGCTATGTCAGGGATTGATTGTAAAGAATTGTGACGGCCTGTGGAGGCATTCCTATTTGTTTAATATTGTGATTGTAGGTTTATTACCTATATGAGCTTTATCACTTGGAAGTTGTGAGGAAAAGTCCTTATCGTGCAGTCCGTTCTCCTTTTATGTTTACTAGTGGTAGAATTCTTGTTAAAAACACTTGCACAAGTATACACGTAGTTGGACATACCCATTAGAAGTGAATTCTTCTGATTTTTGCTAAGGGTGGAGGTACGCCTCCGGTTATCCACTATATATGTGAGGGTGGCCCTAGTTAGCCAGTTAGTTGTCAATATGACCATGAGATCAATGGGGCACAGGATGCCAAGTGTTGGATTTCAGATGCTGGATTTCGTGAGTTGTGGTTTGTCCGATATTTTGGTAAATTTGTGGAAAGAGTTAAGTAAGACCTTATGTGATCATCATTGTAAGATATGAGTTATTGACTGTTTCCCCTTGCCGTGTTGTGACCTTGGGATTTGGATTATGATTCTGCAGTTATTTCGTATCATCATTTATTATATTTATTATATTCTTATTGTTACCTGTTATCCCTTTTCCCTTATTGTGAATTGTAACGATTTTAATCATTTATGCAGTCTTTACATATTTATATATATCGGTTCCACTATTTCTATGATTATACTGTTTATTTGGCTGGTAGATGTCTTGACTGTTCCTCGTCACTACTCCATCGAGGTTAGTCTTGAAACTTACTGGGCACCGCCGTGGTGTGATCATGCTACTCTTCTTCACATTGTTTTGTTGTGCAGATACAGGTACCCTCGCTCAGTTCTGTCAGCCTTGGAAGGAGGCATGTCGGTAGAGACTTCAAGGTATATCTGCTACATCCGCAAACCGAGGAGTCCATTTCCAGTTTTCTGTAATAAGTATAGTTCTTTCAGTATTTCTCCTTTGTATAGATATTCTTGAGTCAGAGCCTCTTATGTATCCCTTAGCTTGTGATTTGTGAGATTCTGGATTTTGGGGAATGTTGTTAGCTTTGAGAGTCGTTTATGTATGTGCCGAGCGGCACCTTAAATACATGTTTATTTTACTAAATCAATTTTAAATCATTCTTCCGCGATTTATGGTTATCTTCCGCATTGTTAGGCTTACCTAGTCGTAGGGACTAGGTGCCATCACGACATGTTCACGGAGGGCGAACTGGGGTCGTGACAATATTTTAATTTTATTTTTTTATAATTACATTTGCATTTTAAGGATAGACTTGTACATTTTGAAATAATAGCTCATATATATGCATAATTATAATATCTATACAAAAAATAACTTTCTATATTTTTATAATATTAAGTAATTATTTTAAATTATTTTCATGCAAAATGACATTTTTTATAAATTCTTTTAGTAATTTAAATGGGTATTTAAAACATAGTCCATTTTAATCAATTTTTCGGACCTAGCTCACTATCTATTACCCCCAGACCAATAACATAACTCAATTACCCAACCCGTCCATAAGCCACCACAGCCTAAAATTGATCCTAATAGTGGATCTGAGTATATCAACGGTCCAGGATCCACCTTGCTTTTTAATTATACTAAACATCCTAACCCTAACTTCATTTCCCCCAACCCGCTGCCTCTGGATCCCTTATCTCGTCTCTTCTCTCTTACCCCCCCCCCCAACCCTAGCCCACCGCCGCAAATCCCTCTTGATTCATGGGGTTTTCCTTCGATTTTATCCCTTATTTGGCATCATCTCTCTATTGGCTGTATGATTTTCATGTTAGTTGATGTGAATCTTAGAGGCTCAACCGAAATCTGGTTCAAAGACTCTCATTTCTTGATTATTCTGTCTATGTTCACTCCGATATCTGTGAGTATGAACATATCGTATTATTTGGGTTTCAAATATTTGGTTCAAACCAGATTTGATGCCTTTCTATTTATTTTCATGAACTTTGATATTTTCTGGTTGAATCTGTTTAGATCTCTCTAGATCTGAAGCGATTTTGTGGTTATTTGGTATTTCTCCCTTAAAATTTTCAGTTGTTACCATTATTATTGACCGATTTCATTTACCATAAAATGCAGGGTTTTGATTTCTAATGGATTTCAGAAAAAAAAAAAGTTTAACACTTAAATATTTCATCTCTAACTTTTATTTACTTTTCGACTCATTTTTAATTAAGCTCCATTTATCTGTCTTTGTAGTTCCTATGGTTTCGATTATTTGGCTATTTATTCTACTAACTCTTGCCCGTTTACCTTTAACTCTGTCAATTAAAGTGTAAATTGATTTACTTACCTAAATTGGGGTTTGATTTTAGTACATGTATTTCCTTATTAAGTTCTTACTTGTTCCGGCCTTACTTATGTACCTGTACTATTGGTTGATTTTGTATTCTAACCCCTAATTGATTTTGGAATTGGTTATTATTTTGTTTAACCTCATTCTTAGCTACTAGTTTATTTTGTGTGAGATTTCCTTAAATTAAGTGGTACTTATTTGATTTTGTCCTCTTAATTGATTCATGATGACCTTAATTGATTGATTAATTAATTTTCATACCTTATTTGTGTGTAATTAATATTCATACCTTATTTATTTTACTCTATTGTATGTTATAAAAATCCTTCCCTTGCCCTGATTTTAAACATCGACACACTTTAGAACCGATTGAGAAATAACTTCTTCACTTAACAACTTCCCAACTTTAAAACTTTTTATTTCTTAAAACTTAAATTCTCTTTTTGTTCTACTATTCTGGTTTCTGAACTATTTGGTCGGCTCAAAGCCAAGGCCTAACTCTTTAGAATTTGGCTATTGTTGAATCCATATTTACTTTCTTCTCGACTGGTATGCCTTAACTCCTAGTATTCCATTATGTTCTATATGCTTTATTCAATTAGTCTATTTCAAATTGCAGCATGATTCTGTTTGCTATGCGACTGCCTGATTCCACTTAGTGATGCTGTTAATCTAACCTACCTCCAATAATATGAAATTATTCATAATTCAGTTCATGTTCTTAACTTTTCTAGAAACATGTGATCAATGTCTGGCTAATTCATGTGTCATGTTTGTTTAGCAATTGTTTTTGTGCATAAACCATAGTTGTTTAATATTAGCATCTAGCCAAATAAAAACTGCAAACATGTTCGAACTATACGTTGAACATGAATTTTGTCTATTCATTGGTGCAGTTCTGTTTCTATTTTGTATGTACCGGTTTCTAAACATGTCCCCCTTACCCTCTATGTACTGGTTTTCAAACTTTTACTCTTAGTTATTTAGGTTCCTACAACCCCCAGTGTGAGCACTGCCTAGGGTCCTTGAGACTCCTCTGAAATCTGACACATTCGGGCTGGTCTTCCAATCTTTTATGAACTGTTTCTTTAAGTGTGGTCCTGGGGAGCATTGCCCGGGGTCCCTGAGGCCCTTGGGAACTTTGACACACTAGGAATCTAATCCTATGTTCCATGGATGGATCCTCCTTTATGCTTCAAAGGTGCTATGTTTGAAGGCCTGGTTCCCAGGTTTATATTGGGCCTCCTAAGGCTCCCTATAGTGTAATGGATATTGTTATATACTTTATTCACTCTGGGCTATAATAATCTGTGTAATAAACAGATTTGGGTCTTATTAGTGAAATCGGGGTTTTTTCTTCTTATATCCTTAAACTTGGGTAGAAATCCTACCTATAAGTTTATTATGTTAATTGAATTATGTGAATGATACTACTTGTTTAGGTATGTTGCATATAGGATTTTCTAATTGTTTTATTTTGTATTTTACTCGCATACTAGAAATCCTGTTTATAGACCCCTTGCATTTGAAATCATGTCCATAGGATCCGTGCACATTTTATAACCTACATGCATTGGTGACCATGTCGATATGATTTTATCTGTTTCAATAATAACCTTCCTAGAAAGTTACTTAAAATGCTGCCAACAAATGATTAATATATATTATGCCTATAGGAAATAAAAAATTGGTTTCAACTTAAATATCATGCTTGTAGGAGATAAAAATCAGTTTCAAATTAGATACCGTGCCTATAAGAATAAAAGGGGTCAATTTCAAAACCTAGAAATCATGCTTACTACATTTTTAAAATAACAGATATCATGCCTATAGAGTGAAATCAATTCTGAAGCTTAGAAATCCTGCCTATAGGGGTTTAAATATATTCAGCAATTAGAAAGCATGCCTATAGGATTTAAAAGAAATAAAATTGTCTTTATGAGTTAAATTAGTGTCACTCGTAGAAATCATGACTATAGGATCCTGATAGTCTATTCTGAATTCAAGAGCTCTTATAAATCACTTAGTCAACGTATCCACATGACTCGCTATTGATTATGGGTTTAAAACTCTTATATTTTACTGCTTGAAAATACCCAGATTCAAAGCTTCATAAAATTAGTAGGCAAACCAATAGGTCCCGATGCTCGCCTTAATAAACTGCTTCTTTATATTCTGTTCTACTCATCTAGATATCCTGCCTATAGGATCCTAAATTAATGAAATTTGCTGATTGAATTGCGTACATCTGTTGTCTGCTTGTGGAGGTCAATGTGAGCCCCTATTTGTTCTTTACATGAAGTCCTATCTAAATTTTATTTATCGCCTAGCTTTTTCTCATTTTAAGCAACATAGGTCAGTCTAGACCACCCTGAATAGAGGTCCTAAATACCTCCAAGACCATAGTTAAGGGACGTGTAGTGCATGTACAAGGCACGATTTAGAAGCTATTAGAACACTTAGGTAACAACTGAAACATAGTAATTGGGTAGTAAAGGATATGGGTGTGCATTCGAATCGGTTTATCGATAAATCGAATCGATTATTTGTTATCAATTTATCGATATTGGTTTATCGATTCATCTATTTCGATTTCAAAATTTTCCTTATCGATTTATCGATTTCGATTTCAATTTTTTCCTCTTCGGTTATCGATTTATCGATAAACCGATAAGATATACTAAAAAGACAATATTTTTACCCTTATTCTATAATACCATTTCGTTTACCCAAAGTCCCTAACCCTATTATTTTATTTACCACATTTAAGGAATGATCATATTTAAAGCTCAGGGGAATGAAGTTCAAATTAATAAAAAACAGAATTAGCCGTGATGATGTATCTTTTTTAAAGTATCGTTGGAGTGTTGGTGGCAAACATTTGATTCCTTACTTTAGTTTCGTTGCATGTGCTTGTTGACACAATTTTTATGTTATAAACAGTGTTCATCTTATTTTAGCTTCTTTTTGTCCATATTAGTTAGGCGTGTTTATAGCGATATACTTTCCGTTGAATCATGCAAATTTTATTATTGGTGTAATCGATAAGCCCCAAAAATCGATAAATCAAAATAAAAAAAAATCAAAACCTTATTGAAACGATAACGATAAGAATATGTACAAATCGATAATTGATAAGTAATTATCGATAAAGGTCAAAATTGAATTGATAAATGGAAAGTGCAACACTAGTAAAGGAGATGATGAACCGTGCGTCAGCACCCCAACTTGGGGAAGTTACAAAGTATTGCATGGATTGATCCAATAGGCTAAAAAATCTAGAACCCCTTTTAATCCTATTTTGAAGTAATTTGTATTTGGCTAAATTGCTTTACTTCCTTATAAGACTAATTTGCTTAATTAAGTACGGCCGAGACCCACCATTGTGGGCCTCGAGGGGTGCCTAACATTTTATCCTCAAGGTAATTTTGGGCCCTTACCTGATCTCTGGTGACGCAAACTAGTTTCGTGATTTAACTGCTCTAGGTGCCCTAACGCACCTTAATCCGTTAGGTGGCGACTCTTCAAATCCCTTACACCATCCCAAAAGGAAGGGAGTTGTCTCTGAAATGTCAAAACTCGATTTTGTGAGAAAAAGGGGGTGTGACACTCGGGGACTAACTTTTAGAACAAGTTCAAAGAGTTATCGGGAAGCAAGTACAAGTGGCAGACCCGAAGGCTACAACCATATTAAAGACTACAGTCACGTAAAAAGGTTGTGCACTAATAATATGGCTCGAAGACGTCCGACTTACGCTATAAATCAAAGGCCTTCAAACATTTTCTAAAAACGGTTATATCAAGATACCCTCGGAAAAAACAAAATATAATGGGCTTCGATAAATTCAACCCTTTTATAATCTAAGGGCTTCGATAAATTCATGACCCGAATAATCGAAAGGCTTCGATAAATTCATGACCCGAATAATCTAAAGGCTTCGATAACATCAGCCTTCAAAAAACCCTCAAGAGGTATTCAATTATGTTTACACAAAAAATTATTAATAAAAGGTTCTGATGCGTCATACCTTCGAAAAACCCAATGGGTCAAAAAAACACATGCCAAGGCATACAAATATTTACTAATGTCTTTTAGCCGAAAAAAAGGGAAAAGTTGTATAGCCATTCTAAAAGCCAAATTGGCCCAATTTAAGAGCCTAAGGGCCGATCTAAAAGAGCCTAAGGGCCGAACTAAAAGATCTTAAGGTCCAAACTGCAAGAGCCTATGGGACAAAGAGTATGGAGTTCGAGACCCCGTTCGCACTCAACTCAGACTCAAGAGTCCCATTATTCCAAGCTCACAACAAATTGATTTAAGATTAGCTCTAGGATTAACAAAACCTTAAAGGGTATTATATTGATCAATAAAAACCTAAGGGTTTATTATGTTCTATATCCGAACCAATACTCCAACTAACTATTCGAATTGTACAAACGAGAACAAAATAAAATTCAACATAAGTTGAGGATAGAGCAAAATGATACTTTAAATTCATAAGGGATGTTTTACAAAACATATTTACAACGCCCACAAGGTGCCCTTGCACAAAAGGAAAAAGAAAAACTAGTCAATTTTCGGGGTCACATCCCTAAAGGCGCCATCCTCGTGAACTCTATCCTCGACATCTTTGTCTTCGGGAACCCCCTCTTCCTCGGAGGCACCTTTCTTACCTTCCCCGCCCTCGGAGCCATTAACAACATCTTCGTCATAGGGAGAGACAAGATACATGGCATCGGTTTTCTGAGCCTTTGCTTCAACTTTCTCTTCAGTAAGGTCGAATCCTCGGGCATGGATTTCTTTGAGAGTCTCCTACAAGCATGACAATTGGCCAAATCATTGCTCCTTTTTTCCCGGTCATAGTCCTCCCTCAGATCCGCTTGAATAGTCGCGACATCTCTTAAGTACACAGCAATGTTCTTATCAATCGTGACCTTCGTCTTCTCAACTTCATCCTTATGTTGTGCAGCTTCAGCACGGATTCTAGCAAGCTCTGCCTCTAACTACTAGATTTCCAGGCCTGGGCCAGACCCTTCGCTTTAATTCCCCGGAGTTGGATTTCAGCCAAGTTCAGTTAGACTGTAACTACTTCCTTATAGGCAGCGAGCTGATCAATGTTCTTTTTCCATTGATGGCACTCAGCCTTCTGTTGATCAGCCTTGCCCCGGAGCTGCCCAATTATCTGCAACATTTGCTGCAGTTGAGATATCGAAGTGTTAGCCTTCGAAGTAGGTCCAACATGACCATACTCTGTTAATATCACGGTTACCTGCTCATCTAGCTCGGCCTTATTTTTATGAGCTTTTGCCAATTCGGCCTAGAGTTCCATAAGCTCTTCTTCCTTTTGGCTACAGATGACCTTCAAGGCCTTCTCTTTGCCTGAAACAATTCTGAGCTCAGCTTTGCTCTAAACTAGACGAAGGCCTTTACATTAAATGAAAATATGTTAGTCAAAGGAAAGGAAAGAAAGAAAAAAATTACAGCAATGAAAGTTAGTATTTACCCGAGAGAGGAGACGTTGAGCCTCTTCGAAGATGGTGGATGCTTCATTAAGGTCGGTGGTATCCTCAATGCCAGCGTAGCAATCCAGAAAGGCATCTTCCTCGAATATATTTCTCGTATTGGGCATACACATAGTGTTAGCATCTTCGATTGCCTCTTCGAAATAAGATGGTAGAGAAAGGGAGTGACATGTTGTCATGGTCCTGAGCTCTTCACTCAGGGCGTTCTGATTGGCTTCGAGATTTTCTGCACTCTCCCCTTATGGTATATTTTTTGAAGGCGGAGGAACAATCTCAATCTCTGAGAACATGGGGGCCTTGCACAAATCTTTCTTTGGGGTTTCCTCATCATCGGATGAGGTCTCTAGTTCGGAGGGCTTGGCGACCTCGATAGATTTCCAAGTTCGAAGCATTAACGCCTACTCTTTAATATCGTTTTCTTCGTCATCCGGGTAATTGTGGGCCGAATTTTTGTCCACGTGAGCTAATCTCTTCCATAGCCTTCTAGCAGGGGTTTTCTTGTCTTGAGGGTTTTCAGGCTTCGAAACCCTCTTTCTTTTGTTGTCCTTCCCCCGATTTCGGGATCGAAGACTTGGTCCCTTCCCCAGGTAGGGCTGGCCTTATTTTGGAGACATCTCTGATGCCTGCACAAGTAGATGTGAATGAGACGACGCCACCAATATATGGAAAATATTTAAAACTTGGGAATAAGTCGACGCCGCCATGATTCTTGGCCTCCCACTTGCCCCTCGATAATTCACGCCATTTGCACTCATCGTAGAAGGATAACTTTTGGACACAGTCCTCGAGGTCAGGCACCGTGTGGGGCCCTCAAGCAGTGGCTGCAGAAAGGGTAAAGGCATTATGAAATGCAAGAGCATGATATGAATAAATTCTAGGAAGAGGAATTCCACTTACAATTAAAATTCCATTTCTCGGGGAATGGCATTTTGTCCCGGGGAATAACATACAAAGTCCTCACTCTAACGAACCAAATCATGCAGCCCCGATCATTGGCTTCATCGTTACTGTCAAAAAAGGATTTCTTTGTGCGGCATTGCAACTTGACGAGCCCTCAAAACAGTTGGGCCTGATAAAATCAAATTAGGTGGGTGAGGGTGAATTCAAACCCCTCGGCCTTTTCGAAAAAGTAACGCAGCATTTTCACGATGCGCCAAAAAGAGGGATGAATCTGGCCGCGGGTGACTTCGTATGTTTTGCAGAAGTCTATCACTACCGGATCGAGGGGACCCAGTGTGAAGGGGTAAGTGTAAACACTTAAAAATCCTTCCACGTGGGTGGTAATGCTTTCCTCGGGGCTCGGGATTTGAACTAGAGCCTCGTGTCCCCAGCCGTCATTCCTCTTCATTACTTTGAGGTTCTTTTCCGATATCAAACTAAGATATCGAGATGCAAGCTCGCATAATCCCGGGACACTGGGGGGATTTTCAATGCTAATGTCTTTCCTAATTATGCAAGGGCTTGTGGTGATTTCTTCAAGAGTCGGAGGCACCACCGGTTTGGTTGGCTGAGAGATAGAAGAAGTCGACATTTTATCATTTTTGGGGACCGTTTTGGAAGTCTTAGACATGATTTTAAGCTAAAGAATACGGACCGTGTCGGAATGTGGTATTTTTACAAGAACCTGGCGCTTTTCGGTGCTTAAAGAGGCAGTGGAAACACACGATTAGAGAAAGAGACGAATAAGGGAAAGATATAATGGAAGAGTAAAGTTGTTTACGCAAAGTAATAGCCCCATATTTATAGAAGGGCAACGGTGGTTTGGTGGCGCTAGTAGCCGACCAATACTGGCGTGCGTTCAATTCTTTGGAAAAATGAACCGACGAGACATTTCACTCACTTCGAGCACCTACGTCACATAAATAACCTCATTGTTAAATGACTCCGGGAAAACGAGGATCAAATCATTTCTTATTATCTTACTCTAAGAAACATGGGGACTATCTATATACGGTCAAAATCATATGCCTCCGGTTTATAGGCTGGAGGGTCCATCCTAGGCCCACGTCTGGGCGGGGTCGAGTTCGAGCCCGGTGAACCAGATTCGAGCTCGAAGACAGAGTGCAATGCTCGAGAGGTAGGAGTACGAGGAGTACGAAGGCTAAGTATGCTCGACCCCAAAATAGTATTATTATAGATGTACAACGGAATGAGCTAGATTCCTGCCACGTCCCCAAAATCATGGCACAAATCCTGGAATAGGATTGTACGATTTCGTACTAGGAGGTTAGACAAGAGTATCAAGAATATTCCCTACCCTAAATAGAAATATTCCTTATTTAGGGTTCCTGTATTATATAAAGGGGACCCCAATCATTTGTAGGAATCATCTAATCACTGAGAAAAGAATATACTCTCTACCTTTTGCCTGTTGTTCATCAACATTGTCCTTTAGCTCTAGTGCTCTTGTTTTACTTTTCTTACTTTATTGCTCTAACCCGTCTCGAGGTCGCTACTGCTGAGTTACATTAGTTTGATTCACTAAATCTATTCACTTCTACTTCAGATTTCTTGATTATTAATTGGTATTGAACTAAGTCACATATCTTTAAAACCACAAATCAAATTTAATTGTTACTTGTATTTTCAAGGTTGTTTAACCAAAAAATGGAACTTCGGTCAAAACTTGAAATTAAGAGATAAATCGGGTTACTGATAATCAGGAGATGAATATAATAAAGAATATTTGAAGCAATAAGTAAGTTTGTATTCTCAGATAATCTCAATGATACTTCGTGTCCTTACAAATGATGAGACCTGCTCCTTTTATAGTTGATTTTTCTAGGAAAATGTATAATGCCTTTAGCCTTAAAGAGGCAATTATGAGCATTAAATGACATTAAATGAGATGTTACACGATCATTCTCATTCAATATTTATTTGCAAACGTATTTGACATTTAATACTGGATTTAGACTATTTTGTGCCATCAGATTCATATCTTCGATTGCCTCTGACTTGATGACTTTAATCAAGTTTAATAGATACGAGAATCATATCATTTGAATAGCCTCTCGTGCCTATTTAACTTTCTTCTCCCCGTGTCTGATATCGCCCGTGCCTCTTAACTGATCAACTTGTTTTGACCATTTGACCAGTCCACGTGTCACGTCATATCACCTTCAATATAAATTCAGTTTTTTCCCAATACAGATAGTCCCCCCACTTCCCATTTATTTATCAATTAAATATTTGGGAAGTGGATCCTCATTAAAAAAGAGAATTTTTATCAAAATTAATGCTATGACAGTATCGACGATTCAATTGTCTCTTCTATTTAATGCACCACATGCGTGTCACCTCCTCATTAGTTTTGCAATTTTGCAGCATTTTTCTAAGGCTTCTTTAACTCCATTATTCACGAAGTGATAGTTTCCTTTATTATAGGCTTTCCATCATTACACCTCTTAATTATCGAAGGTTGAATTTATATATATAAACTTGTTCCCCTTTCCCTTTGTCTTCTACTTCACAAGCCTTTTACCAAATTTCTTGCTCCTTACTCTCGTTCACTTTATTTTCAGTTCATACCTTCTTGCCATGCCGTCTTCAAATCCTAACCTTAAAGAGTTCCAATTCTTGATAGTTTCCCCAATGCTCCCGCTAAACATAGAAAGGGTAGAGGAGGTGTACTTCGTGGTGCTGGGTCGATTCGTGGTGGTACCTCTGGTTCCACCCCTCTTTCTAGTTCTGGTAATTCCTCTAGAGGCTTTCTTTCTAACAAATCCTCTTCTAAAGGAAAAGAGCCTTTTGAACCTCTCCAAGAGCCTCTGGTTGAAGAAATTTTACCAACGAATTTATTTTTTGAACATGACAAAGAATCCCTTCGTGAACAAGTGATTAAATTAGAGAGGGCTGACAAATATCCCTCTTTAATTACTGAACCTCTTATTCAAATTATTTGAAGAGACTGTCGTTGGAGAGATAACACCCACATAGTCATTCTCCACCCTCACCAAAGAATAACTTCTTATAAGGCTGGATTTTCTTGCGTTTACACTTATCCCTTCACTTTGGGATTTATTCTTGCCATTGACCCAGTTATTCTCGACTTTTGTCGTTTTTTCAAAATCTGTTTGGCTCAAGTTGGCCCCCTTGTATGGAGAGTTGTGGCTAGTTTGAGTTATATGTCGGTCAAAGTTGATGTTGACTTTACCTTCCCTCATCTGATTCATCTTTATCACCCCAAGCTATTTCGTAATGGCATTTTTACTTTAACTGCAAGAAGTAAGAGGGTTTTGATAAACCATGAAGATAATAATGACCGTGGATGGTACACACGGTTTGTTTCTGTTCCCACGGTTGATTTTGTGGGTGAATCAAACATTCCCTTTCCTGAACAATAGAACTTGGCACGTAAGTATTTTATTTCTTACCGTATCTATTTTCGTTATTTCAGTTCCTTTACTAATCCCATTAATATTCCTTTTCTTTTTGTAGCAACCATGGGAGATGTGGAGCTCTTTCCTAACTTCCACGTTTGGGTAGACGCCATCTTTAAAGTCGTGCCTATGGAGGCACGAACTTGGAAATCAATTTCCAACCAACATGGTTGGAAAGTTAAGACCCATGGTATATATCTCTCTCTGCTTCTCGTGTGTTAAACTTTTTCCCCTCTTTTAATTTTCTGTCCTTTTTATTGTCAGGATTTGCTATTCGAGGGATGTCAGCTGAAGTGGCTATTACTCTTAGATCTTATTCCAGTACTCCCCTATCTTTGGAGAGGACACAAGCCTCACTGGCAAAGAGGAAAATAGTTGAAGAGGATTCTGACGTTAATGAAAATAAAGATACTTCTTTGACAGCTCGTCCCAAGACTAGGAGGCGCGTTGTTTCTGAGGATGAAACTGAAGTCTCTCCTGATCGTGCCTCTGAGCCCGTGACTATTACCTCCGATGAAGAAACCGCTCCAAGGGACACCCCTGAATTCATTCAACGCCTCTTTATTGAGGGTTTTGAAAGTGGTGAACTAGGTCCGATTTTAGATGAAATCCCTCTTTCATCTTCTGTTCTTGTTCCTTCCATTCCTCCCCTTATTTCAAATGTTTCCCTACCTACTTTGTCTATTCCTATCTCCTTATTAATTTATGCCCCCTTACCTGCCTCAATTCCTTAAAATCTTGCTATTTTCACCTCTTCTACCATTCCTTCTTCTATAGCTTCCCCTTCCTCTGTTAGTCATGTAGAGGAGGGTTCTAGTAGCAGAAACATGGCCATGAGGAATACTACTGATAGTCCATTTTTGGACCCTGACTTTTGTAAAGCTTCTCACTATAGAAAATACATGGACATAAGCAATTTATTCCAAACAAATAGCATGCACTTAGAACATTTTAATACCATTCCATGACACAGAAGCAATCCAAACATCTCTACAGAATGCCAACGATGTTAAAGAAACCAATGATTGAAATAAAAATCATGAATCTTTGTTTGAATCGTTCAAATTATCATGAAGGAAAAACTATTTTAGTACCAATAGAAAGAAAATAGGAAGAACAACTTAAGCCAAGAATCACGATTCATGTTTCAAAGTGGTAAATCTTTAAGCACATCTTCTACCCATTTCTAGCAATTTCAAAAAAAAGATACAAAAGAAAACCTTCCTACTCATGTTCTTAAACTTTTACTCTATTTCTCTTAAATTAGAACACCATTCTGCACTATCGATTGGTGATCTGAACCAATTAAATTACAGTGAAGGAGAAGCCAATAGCAAACAAAATAAGCAAAGAAGACATGTCGATTGCGGTTATTTCCTACTTCGATTAATTCAAACTCAAAGGTTAACACAAGAAACATGGACAAATTAAACCCATAATGAACTGGCCAAGCAAGTGAATCAACAGCAACATCTCAACAACAATAAAAACCAGCAAAAATCGAGTCAAAATCAGGGCAGAAGCAGTGCGTAGAAAATGAACAGCAGTAATAAACTCTATAGTTAAAGAAAACCACGTTTGTATAACAGGTCACCTAGACAACTACAAAAAACAAAGCAGATTCTCACCAGAATTGACAGTCCAAATCTTGCCTACTATAGATTTAAATTGATGCTCTAACTAACCTTTTAAAACAGCTCGATGGAGCAGCAGCTCTTATAGTAGTGAAAAAGCAGATAAATTTCAACAATAGAAGGGAAATAGAGCCAATACACCTAAACTAACAGTAATATAATACTTTCACGAATCCATACAACAAGCTAAACGCAATCGTTTATTTGAAATCGGTGATATCTGGACTCAAACAAAACTCAATATCATAATGACAGTTAAACCATATAAGCAATAGAACATGAACTCTTAAACCAAGTCTTATTGAATGAACGCACTCAATCGCATCAAACCAGCGAAAAGAGATTCATCAGCAAGAAATGATGTATCGAACATCATTTTCGAATACGGATCGGAACTCAACAACAACTCTTTAGCGACTGAAAAACCTGTGTCGAGTCGCTCTAGTTTTGGAAAACAGAACTAAAAGAGTAGCTCAAGTTTTCATCAGGTATCTCACATTTGAAATCAAAAACTGAAGTTAAAAACTCAGCTGAAGTATTCTCCTTAATATCGATGAACTTAGATAAAATCAAAATAACAATCCGAATCAAAAATCGAGCAGAATGACAAACAGAGCAATCCTTTCGATTACAAACCTCCGACTCAAAACAAAAATTGATGTTGATACAGGTGTATTACCACGAACCACATACGTGAACCAAACAGGGATCCAAGCAGTTTATGCTCATATCATCTAGGAAGTTTACCAGAAAAAAAAAACTCAATGCACACCAGTCGTTGCAAAGCAAAACAAGGTTTCAAAAATCTACAAAAAAAACACTCGATGAGCTTACGACTCTCAAAGCTTCACAAACAGAATATTCAATTCAGGGAAACTTATACAAAGAGCTATTTCAATTCCTTAGAATCGTAGGATCAATCCTTTAGTAGCACGACGCAGCCAGATTCGGATTTAGAGCATACGAAATAGAACATATACATCGAACAAAATTTATCCCCAGTCAAACAATATTCAGAAATCTATAAAATCTAACTCTACAAACATACTAATTCAATCATTTTGCTCCACATTCTCATCACATGTTTATTACATCAAAGCAAAATAAGCTGAATCGAAAAAGAACCTGAATGTAGAAAAGTTTTGATTGATTTGAGCTCAACGATTATAGCAAATGATTCAAATTGAACCTAAATGAATCTTCGAGAGGAACTTTTGGCTAGAACCGTTGGAGAGAAAGCAAGCGACAACAGCGACGAACTACTCCAACCCAATCGAGCTCCAGAAGAAGAACAAACACCAAAAATTGAAAAAAACGAAAATCTCCCTTTTATCAACCCTAGAATCTCTCCGAATTTTCCTCCAAAAAATTCCTCTGAAAATCCCTTTCGAATCCCCTTGAAATAGCCTTCAGGTTTCAACTTCCATGGAGGATGATAGAGACACAGTATTTTCGTATCTCTATTATGTGAGGCTTCGATAATTTCAAAGGCAAAAATGGGTCGGTTCGGGTAAAAAACGGGTCGGGCGGATTTTAAGGTTTTTTGTTTCTTAATTGTTTTGGGCTAAATTAGCCCAATTAGCCTAATTAACTCCTTATCTTGTATTATATTCTTGTATTGTATTTTGTATTGTATTTCTGTATTTTCTTCTCTTTTGTGTTTTTTTGTAATTATTTTTTCTAATTTTATTAAGCTGTTAAACTAATTAAATTCTAGAATTTATTTAATATCTATTTTATAGTAATTTTCAATTAAAACATCAAGATGCTATTTTTGACTTTTCTTTAATTTGTTTCCAAAATGCATTAATACTAAAAATGTAAAAATTAAAAATCCTAATGCATATGCGTATTTTTGTATTTTTAATACGAGTTATTATATGCCAAATTAACACAAAAAAAATACAACAAAATTAAAGAACATTGTAAAATTAATTGTTTTGAAACTTTTTGGAATAACTTGCTTAGGGAAAAATCACGTGCTCACAGCTGCCCCTCTTTGCTCGGGAACACGAAGAGTTTTCGTGCAAAGATAAGTGAGCGGTAATGAGGGATTTTTGCCCATTTACATATTCCATGTGAAGCATTTTTGAAAAGTTTGACTGCACCCTGCTTCAGAGATTGCCTACATATCCTGGGCTGAACAGGAATCAGGTCAATGTAGTTCAGAAGCGTTTGGTAGCTGGGACTACCAGGAGCTGTGATCTCATTGCTGTTGCTGTTGTTACTGCTTACTGGCCTCCTTGTCACACCGTGGTAAAAATAAAAGAAGCTAGTCTAAGCTATGCTCTATGATTTACAAAAATCTTATCTATATCTTCCATCTTGTTCTTGTGTTGAATTTGTATCTTGCATAACTTTGACTGTGTCCATTCTTCAAGTGGACTCCTGCTTACTATTGCTTGAAAAATTATTCCCTTGTTCTTCAAGTGGGCGACTGATGTTGCATTTGCAAAATGCATTCCCTTGTTCTTCAGGTGGGCGCCTGATTACAGCTTGCTTTGAAATGTATTCCTTTGTTCTTCAAGTGGACTCCTGCTTACTGTTGCATTTGCAAAACGTATTCCCTTGTTCTTCAGGTGGGCGCCTGAGTACAGCTTGCTTTGAGATGTATTCCCTTATTCTTCAGGTGGGTGCCTGCTGTCATTTTTTAAAAACAAAGAAAATTTTTCTGCCCCAATATGGTGCTTAGGTGTACCATATTATTAAATATCAGAATTTAAAGAAG
>MU765150.1:0-16584 GCA_026770625.1 Nicotiana glauca
TCTGCGTACATATTACCCTCCCCAGACCCCACTTGTGGGATTATACTGGGTTGTTGTTGTTGTTGTTGTTGTCCCAGTTGCTTGAACGGCAACAATTATTACTTCACTCTAGCATTTAATATTTTGCCTTGCCTTTCTTGAAATTCGGTTTTTACTCGGTCATTGTCTTTAATTGACTTATCATTCTATTTTTGGCGATAGGTTTGTAAAGGGGAGGTGGTGTTGGAGGAAAAAAGGGGGAGGAGTGAAATGGATTGAAGCGGTGAGATGGCATGCCAACATCAGCCGGGGCGGACTTAGAGCATGGAATACGGCTTTTTGCCTTTTCGGAAACTTAGTAATTCTTGCGTAAACCATTTACTTATATTAAAAATTCATTAAATATTTATAAATATCTAACTGTGAACCCAATTATTATTGCATATTAATTTGAAATTATGATAGGAACTTATAAGCCTCAAATCCTGGATCTATCTCTGCCAATATATCATCTACCTCAGTAAAATATCAGGCTATGTGAGATGATGTTGGCCATAGTGGAGGGCCCTAACGGCAAAAGAGTATTTTTGTTCCAATCTTGTAACGTCAAGGTTTCGAATGAACTAATAGAATAACAGGAGGTATAAATAATCATTTTCGCATAATAGAGGAGTATTTTTTACCCTTCTTCATTTAGAAATATATACAATGTTGAGGTACAAGAAGGTATAGTACTGGTATAAAATTTTAATACCACCATAATATTTTGTTTGGTTAAAAAACTTGGTACTATAAGTTATACTTACCAAAATTAAAATTAGTAGCGGGTTAACTAATACCTTGTACATGATGGAATAATTAGTTTCGGGATAATTTATACATTCTTCTTAAAAATTATGCAACTGCCATTTTTAGTACAACATACCAAACAATTGATAAATTCAATACCAAAATAACTAATCACAGCATAACTAATTCTGATATAAATCGCATTCAAACTAAACGGCCGTAAAAGAACTTATCAACTTCCAAATATCTAATAAGCGAAAAAAGAAAATGGAGGATTTGTGGGGGCTTAACGGAGAAGTACAGTACAGAGGCAGGGAAGGGACACAACAAATGCATGAGTATGACTGAAGACCACTTTTGCACATGCATGTGACATAATCCCCCCTCCCCCCCCCCCCATATGTTTAGGTGGACCCCGCCCTAGTAAGTCGTAACCACCTCCTTGTAATAGCTTCGCCGGTCCCCACCATATATATATGTGTGTGTGTGTCACATCACATGTCATCTCACTTACATCATTTCACCATCAACCCTCTACCCAGTCGCCGCTACTCCATTTCCATTCTCTCCCTCTTTGTTTTTCTAAAGAAAATATTACGTTAAATTATACTTAGTACTATACAAAATTTGATTGAACCTGTAAGGGTTGTTTGGTTCTAATAGACCGTTTGGCCAATCTGTAAAAATTAACTTATTTTGAGAAGTATTTTTTTTAAAAGTAATTTTGGTGAGAAGCAATTTGTATTTGGCTAATTAGTTTGAAAATCACTTATGAGCAGCACTCAGTGTTTGGACAAGCTTTAAAAAATTGCTTCTAAGTGTATTTTTCTCAAAAGTGCTTTTGGAGAGAAACTACTTTTTTCTGCTTCTCCAAAACTGCTTCTGCTTCTCCTCAAAAATACTTTTTTTCCTTCAAAAAGCTTAGCCAAACACCTCAATTTTTGGCCAAAAGTACTTTTGGCCAAAAAAAAGCTTGGCCAAACAGGCTATAAATCAGGAAATTTCAAGTTTAATTCTGCAATTATAATCAGAATTATAACCAAGATAAATAATCCCATAATTTTAGCATGAATTTTATCTTGGTTTTAGGTAATACCCAAATTCAAATACTAAACAAATTTAATCCCAAAATCTTGTTCTAGGATAATCCCTCTAATCCATATTAACAACTTAATCAAAACACTAAAAAATCAGCCACTGGCCTTATACTACACCATTAACTTGCTTTAATTAAAATAGGTAAAGCCCAAAATATTCAAAAACCATGACTCAATTAATTAGAATTTCCGTCAAAAGCTTATTTAGATAATTAAGGGTTTGCTTATCGAATATTTTCCTTTTCTAGATTAGAACTTTGAAACATTCCGTTATGAGTGTAACGGGTTCTCTTATATTCATCTGCGGCACAACATTAGGGGACGTTTGGTACGATAATATTCCGGGACAAAAAGTATGATTAAATTTATTTCATATTTGGTTAAAGATATTAGTAAATTCGAGAATAACTTTTACACTAAATTGATGAAATTAGTTATCCCATAAAGGGTGGGATAATAATAATCCTAGCATAAAATTTGGGATTAGCTTGAACCCATATTTAGTTTGAGGTATTAACTAATTTTGGGATAACTTTTATACTAAAGTTATGAAATTAGTCAATTCCATATAGTGCAAACCAGAAAGAATTACGATTTTGGATGTTGCTCGATCCTGCTATAACTAAAAAACCAAAAAGCTCAAAAAGAAAGTATGTCTCTGTGGATGTTACTTGATTTAATTTGAAAATAAATCCAATTTTTATGACCCAACCAAGAAAACCTTGAGTCATCAACAAGGTTCATTTATCTTTCAGGAGAGGAGCAGTAGTGTAGTTTTCGCAAAGATAGCCGTGAGTTCTTTGCCAAGTAAGATAGAACGGGAAAGATTAGAATTATTTTCATCTTGAATCTAGCACCCTCACAAGGTGCTATCCCGCGCAAAAGAATTTTACCAAGGCTGGCAGCCTTGGTGCCGAACTACCCTTGTACCAAATTTCATGTGTAACTTGAGAACTAAACCAATTTCTGAGGTATTTATGTACACATATTACTATCCAACCACACCCCTATGTGGTTACTTCCTCTGGTAGTCTCTTTGTACTATTCAGTTTACCCTGCTGCAACTACGCTGTCAGCTCTAGAGAGAGAAATACTGCAAACTACAGGACAAACCGACCTAGATGGCCCACTTGTACGTCCAATCACATCATCACACGTACTCCCATTTGCACATATCATGCCACGTTAGAACCTTAATCGAGCTAGGGACTTTCGACCCTTTCCCCAATGGCGGTCCCTCTCTTCACCAGCCGACCACATGCCTTTCCCGCAACCCCATTGCTCATTTACTCTCCGCCCGCCCCAAATCTCTACTGTCCGTACATTTCCCTAAATATCCTATCTTATTATCTAAATCCAACAACAAAGCCTACGTGGCCCTTCTTCAACTACATTCGCATTCCATCTACAGCTACCAAATTCAAGGATATTCATTAAAAATGATTATGCATTAGACTAAGCAGTTGGGCTTCATCAGTTTTATAATAGTGGCGGTAACACTCTAAAATTCAGCTCAAAAAAGCATTTCTCAATATTAAGCAGTTGAACCATAATGGATAATGCAAGTTCTATCAGTAATGAAGCAGTTAAGGAAGAAAATGGATCATTAATAATGCAGTAAGTAAAAATGAACAGTACACAACACGTACACAATATTAACATTTAATAAGTTGTTCACTATACTCTGTTCACAATTAACTTGACTTTCACAATTAAGATACACTTGCATAAATATCTAAATATACCCCTCGCCGGGAAGTTAAACAAAAGGAAAAAGTAATTAGCGTGGAGAGGTCAGTTACATTTGCATATTCAAATTACAAATTTCAAACCCTAACTCCAGCCAAAACTAAAACAGGTCTAAACTTAAAAATATGAGAATTGAATATACATACCAAACATATATAGTTCTCCACTTCTTTATCCCTTCTTTTTCTCAATTTCCAACTTCACTTCGTTTATTTTTGTCTGATATTTTCAAAGGTTAGAAAAGGAGACAAAGATCAAGGCAGAAAATTAAGGGAGTGATCATTTTCACCCCACTGTGTTTGACTCCAGTAAGAATGATCATCGGTTCCCGTTAAACCATACAGCCCATGTTCTCCATCTTCTCCACCACCTCCAGTTTGCCAAACCAGTGGAGCGATCTCACTGTTGTTTACCCTGTTCTGTAACCCAAACTCGACCCGACCCGTTTGATTCATGAAACCCGTATCCATTTGTTCCATCTTCAAGTCATTAACCGGCTGATCTGTTCCCACCATCTTCGCCGGTTGATTCCACTGCTCATTTGAGTTCTGGTTTTCCGGCAACCGGTACG
The DNA here is from genome assembly GCA_026770625.1 of Nicotiana glauca. Taxonomy (NCBI): domain Eukaryota; kingdom Viridiplantae; phylum Streptophyta; class Magnoliopsida; order Solanales; family Solanaceae; genus Nicotiana; species Nicotiana glauca. The sequence continues at coordinate 4,186 of MU765150.1, forward strand.
TTTGGTTTTCCACCATCTCCATCATGTTAAACCCTACTACAGATGGGTCGTTCGACGACGTCATCAGGTTCGTAAAGTTCCCAATGTCCTGGAAAATCTGGCCTTCGGCAGAATGATCCATTAAGGGCTGATGATCAAAGCTTCTATTATTCGTACTATTAGGTAGGAAGAAGTTGGATTCGTGAAAGTTGAGAAAAGTTGAAGCTGAGTTTGAAGAAGCTGCCGACAAAACCTCCGCTGTGGCAGCACCGGAGGTATTCGCTGCTAGGGCGGCGGCAGTTGTGGTTGCAGTAAGGCTGGAACTTTCACTGCTAGAATTAGAGCTTGACTTATGTTCCTCCGAAGCGTCGTCGGCAGCTTCGGTAGCAGCGTCGGAAGGAGGAGCGGGCTTTGGTTTGGAACGCTTGCTTTTCCGGCAGCCACCACCGACGGGGACGTTACGGAGGACGCCGCCTTTAGTCCAGTATCTCCGGCAACTTTTGCAGAAGTGTCTCGGCTGAGAGAGATTGTAGTTATTATAGTAACAGAACTTTGTGTTTGGAGAATCACAACGTGGACACTTTAAAACTTGCTGGTTTTGGTGATGGCTAGGCCTTAGCCTCCTGTCTCCCCCACCACCAAAAAACTGTCCTCCACCGCCGCCGATCGGATGTATATCTTGCATTTCTCAAACAAATACTGTAAAGACGAACGTAGCAGCTTATATTGGCGTTTCCCGGTGAACTTTCCGGCGAGATTTCACACTCGCCAACTTTAAAACCTGCTACTCCGAGAATAGCAGCTTCTTTTAAAGCTGAGAGATTTATCTGACAAATATCCTTTGCATATCTTCCAAAAAACTAGTGTTAACTTATATTTTAATGTTTTTATGATTAAAAACAGGAAAGAAGACGAAAAGACATAAATGTCCCTAGTGCACAGTTAAAATTACTATTCGGACTCTACGGAAAATGTGGAGTCCATTTTGTTTGTGGTGCTTTCTTGTTACGACGATGGTTGAGTGAGTGGGGGTCGACATGGTTCGACCGTGATGTGACCGTACAGTCCGTGAAAAATGGGATGATTTGTTTTATGTGGACGAGAGGGACACGTGGACGGCGGACAGTGAGTTTATTATACCGTCCATGAATGTAGGGTGTCGAATTGTTGGCCAATACGATATTTCTGTAGTGGGTAGCTTGGTGTCAGCTACAACCGATCCACAACTTGCCACGTTGTTGTTAATCCGCTTTGTTTATGGGTTACTGGCGGCAACTGTTTTCACAATCCTTGCCCATTACTAGTATTCAGTCTAGTAGGCTCGTATGGTATCAGAAATAATAAATAATTAATATCGGGATTAAATTTGAAATGAATTTATTTTATATTTGATTGGAATAAATAATATTTAATTAATTTAAAATTGTATTATTTTTTATTCTTGTAAAAGAGTGAAATAATTAATCTCGGGATAAATAATTTCTCAATCAGATGAACCCTTAGTTCTTGAGGTTTCTTTGATGCTACCTTTCACCGCAAAAAAAAAAAAAAAAAAAATAGAAGTAGCTAACATTTTTATTTGATAATTTGTCGTTATTTCACCGCCAAGTGAGATTAGTAATGAATTATTCTATTTAGCTACAACATTTGTCTGTAGTTCATTTTTATTTTTCTAGTAGTGTTTGTTTACAAAAAAATTCAACTATATTGACGCAAAAGATTGACATGCTTTTTAATTCAACAATTTTGTTTTATTTATATGTAGAAAACAATATCTTGACATCTTATCAAAATGCAAATATCAAAATACAGGCGGACAATATTTCTTTTTCTTTTCTAACATGTACACTAGCACAGGAGAAGAGGAAGGGAAGGTATGAGCATAAAATGAAGCTCCTGAAATAATGTCAACATATTGTTTACGCTACAACTTGGACAGATGTAAGGTATGCTCTGCTCAAGGATTACTTTGCTAATTGACTTGTATTGTGACCGGTAGAATTAGGCCCCGTTTGGCCATAAATTTTGGCAAAGTAAATTTAAAATTTATTTTCAAAACTCTTGTTTGGCCATAAATTTTGCTCATATTTTGGCCAAATCCCAAATCAAAAATTTCAAATTCCAAAATCAGCTATTGAGCTAATTTTGGACCAAATTTTTAAAACTTGGGAATTATATACATGTTTTTTCAAAATAAAGTTGGAAAATATGTTTTGAAATCGTATGTCCAAACACATTTTCATCTTCAAATCAAATTTCACCCAAATCAGATTTTTCAAAATAAATTTGGGATCTATGGCCAAACGCTAGCTTAGTTAACCACTATTGGACAGGTCTTGTTCAACAACCACCTAAATATGCAATATTTTTCAAGAAATACATAATAAATAGGCACAGTCAATTGAGAGTTCTTCAATTAACTAAAATAAGCACGTAATTGAACAAGTAGGAATATACAAGGGCAAAATTATATTAAAACATAACAAGAGTTCATCCTCCAAGAGGTTCCATCAAACCTCTAGATAATAAATTAGCTAGTCATAATAGTATGTAAAACTACAATACTAAAAGTCATAACCAACAATGAAAAATTGGAAGAAGAAGAGAAAAAAATCGTGGTTGAATCTTCCCCCTTGCTCCTAACGTGTTCTCTCTCCTTGGGTGTTGTCTTACCCTAAAGTAGTGTCTCCCCCTTCAAAAGGACGTTTTATGATGTATTTGTATCAATTAGGGTTGATGTGGGGCGTCCTTGATCTCTCATAATTCGAAAAGGACATGCTGAGTCGCGTGCCAGAGTTGGTGCAATGCACGACTTCTGGCACGCTCCCATTTATTTCTTCTTTTTCTTTGTTCTTTCGCGTGCAAGGTCTAATGCCAACCTCCATACTTCGCTGTTTTTTGTTCATCTCCTAGGCTATTTCGCGCCAACCTTCATGCAATGCACCAATTGTGGCACGCATCCAGGTCTTGCATCTCCGCTCTTTTTGCGTCAAATAATCCAATTCATGCCAACTTCCATCCAAATTCATTCTTACACACAATAAACATATAATGAGCATATTATGTATTTATAAACATGTAATCTCCCGTAACTCACATAAAAAATAATATGCAAACATACACAATAACATGTATTTTTCATCATTTATCACGACCCCGCACTTAAACTCTTGCTCGTCCTCGAGCAACTTAAAATTAAGCACATCGGCAAGTAACACAATTCCAAAACATACTCCAGCATCATAGCAATGAAAATGGCTTATATCAACGCTTAGAACCCAACATAAGGTCTATTAACACCTTTCCTCATTTTTAGACCAATGCTAGGACTATTTAAAATAATTGTGTGACTCTTTTAATATCCTAGCCTCAAAAATTAACTCCACTACCCTCTTCTATATGATGCACTTCTTGTGCCAGCTATAGATATGATTTCTTTACCAATCCTCGTAAAGCATGTGCTCTCGCCAGCAAAGCAAAGAGAGTAATCAGTCTGCACACTCAAATATGAATTCAAGTATAATTTAAGGACTCGCATATTGAAAGAATTCGCTCACTCTCGCATAGAAACGCATATTCTACCCAAGTTCGTACCATAGGCTTGCCCGTATTGTAAGACTCGACTAATTTAAGCTAGTAAAATCTAGGATCAAGTAAGACTTTATAGGTAGTAATGTAGGCTAAGGGACGGGTATGATATATATATATATATATATATATATATAGTAACTAACCCTTCTAAGCACTTTAATACACCACGCATTCAAGCACATTCTTGTCATGACCACTTCAGTATTTTGCCATGAAACCATACATAATTAAGCCCTTCTTCATAAATCACATTAAGATATAGATACTCACTAGTCCAAACATAGATATGGCAGGTGTCATTCATCATTTTTTTTTCTTTTGTATTTTTTTTACACTCTGCTTAATTCTGTATTTCTTGAAATAAGTCTTATACCCATAAATGCACCTTGTCGGACTTTCTATGATTTCACTCAAAAGCTACCCAATCTCTTTCTTTACTCTTTCAGCGACTTAAGTGCTTTCAGAGGTAAAAGGGTGAACAAGATACGATTTAGAACAAAATAGTGGTTGGCTCGTAATGTGGGTGTCAAAGAAAAAAGTCTACAGGCTCAAAAGGGCTGACTACGGATAATGTTAACAATGGTAGGCAAATAGGCTAAAGGGTCAATCAACGAAACGCCTATATCATTTCCTAAACTCACAAGACTTTTATTTCGTTTCGACTCACACACAAGGCAAGTTCTAGACTAACAAGGGATGGCATAAAATACAACCAAAATCTCACCTCACACAATGCACATGACTTACTCATGACGGCTCAGACTCGACTTTCAAGTTAAAGAAACCAGCATAGTCATCATATAATCCAACCACTAGGAAGTAACAACAGGAATCAATAAACGAGATCAAGCGTCAAAAAGAAGTCACACATATTTTCAAGGCATATAATCACAATAATCAAGAAGAAAATACTCAGCACAAATGCTCCACCTCTAAGCCCCGATATAAAATATGTCAAAAACATAGACACTCAAGTTCTTCCTATTCCATTATCAGTTGAAAAAAGAAAAAAAAACTTTTTTTATATTTTTTTTAGACTTAAACCCTCAAGAAAATTGTCTAGGAAGTCCATCGTAGGGAAAATTCAAAAACTTTTTTTTTGAAAATTTTACCTACAAAAGAAACTACCATTGGTTCAAAGATTCATCTCTTGGAAAAGAACCGTGGTCATAAGAAAAAACAAGAGGGAGTATTTCTACCTAATTTTTTTTTGGTTATTTTCAACACACAGAAAATAATACAACTAAAAGAGCATAGGAAATCACCCAAAAAGTTACTTCACCCCACATTTAAAATTATGCATTGTCCTCAATGTACACCATAAATACAAGAGGATAAAAGAAACTCCCTGGTAGGCCAAAGCCGAGGTATTAGCAGCTCATGTGATACTCGGACTTCTCCCAAACTTGATTCTTTATGCGGGTACCGCATACTTTGTTCCAACCATCTCTCTTGATTTTGCTTCCTTCCAATGGCTTTGCTTCCTGTGCTCCTAGAAAATCAGAAACGACACTATAATAATGATACAATACAAAATTCAATTTATAGAAGAAACTACAAATAAATTAAAGCAATAAAGATGAGTTTCCTCCCAACAAGCGCATGATTTAACGTCGCGGCACGACGTGAATCACTTTCTGCCTCCACTTCGAACTTATGAATTAGACCCCAAGTTTTGATTCTGCTCTATTACCATGCTCTTGGGGCGATACAAATTGTTGCGAGACAAAAATTAAATGATACTTTATGAACTTTTTGTCTTTCAACCAAGGAGTGTCATTTTGCCTAGACGGCCTTGAAAATTTCAGAATATTGGGCTCATCTACATCTTCCTTTGACTCTTGCATTGGCTCATACATATCAATTTCCATTTCACCATCTGAACATAACATAGAGAAGTGTTTGGAACGAGGTCCAACGCGCTCACATACATAACCTTCAAGATTTTTAACCTCCTCAATACTAATCACACTAGAGTTAACTAAATTTGTATCTTCAATGTCTGACTCTAAATTTGTATCTTCAACATCCCTGGTTGGCTCTAGTATTACTTCTTCAACATCGACATCCTCAAATTCTAGTTGGTTAGATTGTTGGTATTCTACTCTGACCTCCTCCACTAGCAAATCGATTTCCATGTCTAATTCACGCTCTTCTTGGATACTATTCAAAATATTGGCTTGTTGAGCATTAAAATCTTCAACCAGTTGACTCACTTGAACTTTCAAGTTGTGAATAGTTTCCTCTTGCCTTTCTATCTGCAACTGTCGTTTACTATTTTGTTCCACAAAGCACTTTAACATATCCTTGATCTCTTTCAGGTCATCATTCCTAAGTTCTTTGTTCCTATTAACTTCACAAGAAAAAGAAGAGCTATCAAAGTAAGGGGTTGGGGGAAGATAAGAAATATAAGCACAACCATAAAAGTGACCATCTTGACTATCACACATATCACACATAATATTGAGTTGGTGCATATAACTCGTTCTCCGAAATATTTGGATAATTTTGCCACAGATTGTTTCCTTCACAATATGTATAAGGATCAACATTAGAATTACCAATACCTAAACTCCAATAATTCCAAGATGCCATGTTTCTCAAATCAACAAGTAAAACAAAAATAAAAACAAAAATAAAAAATAAAAATAAAAGTTCAAACTTGAAACATAGCAATATGTACATCTACAACTACACCATTAGTTTCCCGTTAACGGTGCCAAAATTTGATCACGCCCAACTCTAGTCCTAAAAAGAATAAGCGGTCGCTGCAAATATAATCCGGTCTAAAAGTCCTGAGTCGAATCCCACAGAGAACTAAAGTTTCGCTATAATTGTTTAATATTCCCAATAAGGCAAGCTCGAACAATTTCTAAGTTATAAATATTAAGATTCTTCTATCTAACTAATTAAATAATAAATTAAAATAGTAAATCGGCAACTAAAGATACTAAAGATTGGAGACAAGATTAAGGAGGTCTAGAGTTATGATTTCCCCAATTGTCGGAATCCTTCCCGCTACGTCTCCTATAATTTCACGTAAGTATTCTCTATTGATCATGAGCACTCGACTTATCGCAATTCTCTCTCGAGCAACTACAATAATGTACTTATCATATTCTCTCGAATTACGCTAGCTTGCACTTTTTCACCGCTCACTATGATCACGTCAAAGCTTCGTTATCTCTAATCCCGCTTTTAAACCCGCCGCATTGATCTCTCATATACGTTGGGAGTGACGTTATTAAACAACAACCTAAATATGCACTCTTTCTCCAGAAATACATAATAAATAGGCACAATCAATTGAGATCTCTTCAATTAACTAAAATAAGCACGTAGTTGAACAAGTAGGAATATGCAAGGGCAAAATTATATTAAAACATAACAAGAATTCATCATCCAAGAGGTTCCATCAAACCTCTAGATAATAAATTAGCTAGTCATAATAGTAGTATGTAAAACTACAATACTAAAAGTCATAACCAACAATGAAAAATAGGAAGAAGAAGGGGAAAAACTCGTAGTTGAATCTTTCTCCTTGCTCCTAACATGTTCTCGCCTCCTTGGGTATTGTCTTACTCTAAAGTAGTGTCTCCCCCTTCAAAAGGACATTTTATGATGTATTTATATCAATTAGGGTTGATGTGGGTTGTCCTTGATCTCTCCTAATTCGAAAAAGACATGCTGAGTCGCGTGCCAGAGTTGGTGCAACGCGCGAGTTCTGGCGCTCCAAGTTATTTCTTCTTTTTCTTTGTTCTTTCGCATGCCAGGTCTAGTGCTAACCTCCATACTTTGCTATTTTTTATTCATCTCCTAGGCTATTTTGCGCCAACCTTCATGCAATGCACCAATTATGGCACGCTTCGAGGTCTTGCATCTCTACTCTTTTTGCATCAAATCATCCAATTCTTGCCAACTTCCATCCAAATTTATTCCTACACACAATAAATATATAATGAGTATATTATGTATTTCTAAACACGTAATTTCCTGCAACTCACATAAGAAATAATATGCAGGCATACTCAATAACATGCATTTTTTATCATTTATCACAATGCAATGTTATTAATACTTCAATTAAATCTTTCCACATAGTGGAGGAATAGCTTCCATTCTCAACATTAATTATCGAGCTGACTACTTTAAAGTCATTGATGGGTGAATTCAATTGCCATAATTTATAATTCTCAATCAACACAGAATATTTCGCCCTCAAATATATATACTGCTTGTATCAATGTATAATTGCTATATATATGCTCAGACAAAGGAGAGGAGGTCTTAGAATGCATGAATCCAGATTTTGATTAGGGATTGTTATACAAATACCAGCCAGATTGAATGTTTACACAAATTACACATAGTTATACATATATTATACATGAATTACATATATATTATATTTTCGCCGGTTATTTTTAGTTTAAGAGATTAGGTACTTTTAGCTATTGTGGAGACGAATACCCAAAAATCTACCTATTTAAAAATAGAAATAAGTGTCTCTTGTTTGAATAATTAAGAAATGGAGCATGCCTTGTCAACTCAAAAGGATGGTTATGTTCCTTCAAAATAGACTAGTTACAAATTTGCAATATATTAAGAATGTCAAAAGCAAACACTGATTTGATTATTCATTGGTTTATATTTTAGTGTAAGTCAAAAACACTCAAAACAGATTCTATCTGTATGGTGTTATAACTTAGAACGAATATAATACTCTAGGAAGTATTTAAGAAAGAACATATACAGTCAGGAAGCTTCTATCGGTGCAAATAGTATCTTAGATTATGCATCACTAGATAGACGCTTTGGTTTTCAAAGAGGAGTTGGTCAAACTAATCATCGTACTTAAATCGGCATAGTCTTAAATATGATAGGTCAATTCATTAGACAACACTATTATGAAAAATGTCAGTTTTATGTTCGTCTTTGTTACAAGTCTTGGACGGCACCAAACTTTTAGAGGTCGTTTGGTAGGGTACATAAAAATAATACTGAATAGGGTGTATTAGTGTATGAGACCAACTTTGACCCTATACGCCTCTACGCCAAAGAGTACGCCCAGTAAGCGTATATCTGCTACAATAAGGGCACGACTCGGACGTGAGAGCGAAGGCGACACTATTTAGAACTGGGCATCTCCGCTAGGAGGACGTCAACCACGTTCGATACTTTTATTATTATTTTAAGGAAGGTCCCTCCTTATATAAAGGGGACCTTCCCATTGTAAAAACGATGGGTATTATTATTGAATAATACAACTCTCATTTTCTCTCTGATTCTCTCTCTATCTCTTACTTCTGACGAACAACTTTTCTTGAGTCCAGAATATCATTTTAAGTATTAGATCTACAGTATAGTTATCATTCTTACGTCTCTAGGCCTATTATATTTGATTACGATTTACCCTCTCATATTTTTGATTATTTTCTAGCTTACAAAGTATACTTTTAACTTTTGAGCCAAACAATTTGGCGTCGTCTGTGGGGATTTTCGAGAATCAAAATCATAGTATCCACCTAGAGATCAACCAATTAACTTTCTCTACATCACACGAAAATAAGAGATGGCTGAAAATAACACCAGATCGAAAGCTATAGTGGGTGTCACAGCCAACCTTCTTGGTCCTCTCAATGAGGCCAGTGACAATGTCATCATCAACGCAACCCCCAGCACCGCACCAGGTGCAGAGATCTCATCTTCCCCATCTGAAGATCTAACGATCTTGCACGAAAAAGGAGCTTCCACATCTGCTGTTAAGGAATCACCCTCGGTGGTCAAAAGGCTACTGGAAGAATGGCTGACAAGCACCCTAAATGGCTTGGTCGAGAAATCACCGCAAGGCAACATCAGGTCCGTGCCAACAGTAAGCATCACCGATGCCATGGGCGAACATGAGGATACACGAGTAAATAACCAACTCATCGAAGCACAGACCAGTGATGGTACACTAACTGCCATCCTAAGGAAGATGGAAGAAATGGAAAACGAAAACAAAGCACTCCGCGACCAGATGAAGGAACACCAGGAGAGGGTCGACAAAATCCCCGGAGCTCCCAAGTTACTACCAAAACGCGACATGAGGAGGTTCGTAGAGTAGCCATACACTGAAGAAGCTGCCCCTTACTCTATCCCAAAAACCTTCAAGATGCCTCCCTACTTGAAGGTATACGACGGAACCACGGATCCCGAGGATCATCTGATCCACTACGTCACTGTTGTGAAAGGCAATGACCTATCGAAAGAACAGGTACCGTCGGTGCTGTTGAAGAAGTTTGGCGAGACGTTGACAGGAGGGGCCTTGACGTGGTATTCTCAGTTGCCAGCTAAGGCAATATCAACGTTCGAGGAAATGGCGGATAAGTTTGTCACCGCCCATGCGGGTGCGAAGAAAGTGGAAGCAAGGGTCAACGACATCTTCGCCGTCAGACAAACCACAGGATAAGGGCTCAGAGACTTCCTAGACAGGTTTAACAGGGTGAGGATGAGTCTGCCGAATGTATCGAAAGGTATGGCAGTCGCCGCTTTCCAGAACGGGCTAAGTTGGGACGGCTCAAGGGCGACCAAGAAGCTGCTGAGCTGCCTCATGAAATATCCCCCTACCACATGGGAGGAAATCCACAATGCCTATTGTGCCGAGGTATGAGCGGACGAGGATGATCTCAGTGGGTCGACTCAACGGCTAACGGAAATACACTCAGAAACAAGGAGAGATCGGCGCAATGAGGGACGTCAAGAACAACCCCCGCGCTCCAACAGAGACCGACATCAGCCCTACACCAGATCCTCCCATCCACTGCCCAGATATACGGACACGTTACAACGACACGTCGCCCCACTTCGAAACGAAAGAGGTACGCCCCCTTATTATCCGCACATAAATTTTGTGTGTCTCCTTCAGAAATAGTGTACGCACTGGAGAAGCTAGGCACCAAGGTGCAATGGCCGCAGAAGATGAAATCGGACCCCGCCACAAGGAAATCAAACGTCCTGTGTGAGTTCCATCAGGAACGGGGACACAAAACCGAAGACTGCATAGGCCTACGGCAAGAAGTAGTCAGGATGCTGAACCAGGGATACCTGAAGGAGTTACTCAGCGACAAAGGGAAAATCAACTTTGCGCGCGGACGGGAACAACCCCGTGGGCCGCCAAAGTTGCCTTCCCCAATGTGAACGATAAACATGATCGTCGGTGGCAACAACGACTCAACGATCAACCATGTCAAATTCGCCAATACACACAGACTACAGCGGACCATCTCCCACGAACGGTATGACGACTTTGAAGGTAGTATCGCCTTCGACAAGTCCGATGCCGACGGTGTGTCTTTCCCTCACTATGATGCTTTAGTTATTACTTTACGTATCGCTGATACGGATGTCAAAAGAGTCATGATCTACGATGGAAGTGGTGCCTGTATTATCCACCCAAGGGTCCTTCACAAACGATACTCGAAGATAGAGTAATACCGCGCTGCATAACACTAACCGGTTATAACAATGCAGTGGAACGGAAATCCGGAGAAATAACCCTTCCCATCTTAGCGGGAGGAGTCACGCTAGAAATGACTTTCCATGTGATGAGCCAGGAAACGACGTACAACGTCATTATAGGACGCCCATGGATACATGCCACGTGAGCGGTTCCTTCAAGCCTTTACCAGGTGATCAAATTCCCTACCCCATGGGGAGTATTCAGCATTAGGGGAGAGTCACGCACTGTGCAGGAGTGCTACAAAATAAGTCAAGATTGCGCCCACACCCAACAACTAAAAGGGACAAGTGCGGAGGCATAACAATTAGCCGTGTCAGGGACTAAAGTCGACCCGACATCGGACGCCATCAAAGATCCCGACATCGTGGAAGCATGTAGAGCAACTGTCGAATACCTCGACCCAGTCCAATTAGACGACACCTACCCAGCGAAGAAAGCCTACATCGGCCACGGCCTCGCCAACCCAAGTAAGTATCATGAATTCCTAACTAACCATGCAGATCTATTTGCTTTCTCCCATGATATACCAGGGATTCCGCGAAATATCGCCATCCACAAGCTGAACGTCGATCCATTGCGTCCACCCGTGCGACAAATAAGAAGGAAATTTAATGCCGCAATCAATGAAGCGGTCGGCGAGGAAGTGGACAAACTAATTGCCAACGGCTCCATCAGGGAATCAAAATACCCTAAGTGGGTCGCCAATGTCGTCATGGTTAAAAAGAAAAATGGGAAGTGGAGGATGTGCGTAGATTTCACCGATCTAAACAAAGCATGCCCGAAGGATTCATTCCCACTACCTCACATTGACCAATTGATCGACGCCACCGCAGGACATGAACTGCTAAGTTTCCTAGACGCTTACTCCGGCTACAATCAGATCATGATGGCCGAGGAAGATTAGAAGAAGACGACTTTTATCACCCATCAAGGGACTTACTGCTACAAAGTTATGCCCTTCGGGCTCAAAAATACGGGGTCTACGTACCTGTCACGACCCAAATCCCAAACCCGGTCGTGATGGCGCCTCTCGTGAAGACAAGGCCAACCAACAAAACAAACGCTTCCTTTTAACAGTTATTTAACATTTATAAAGCTAAAACATGATTATCATAATCAAAAGCGCGGGAAACAACGATAACAACAGGGAACCACCCCGTCACAGCCCGACATCTGGGTGTCACTAGTCATGAGCTACTACAGAGTTCACTAAAGTACTAAAAGTCCAGAAATAGGGACAAAGTCTGAAAGCAACATGAACAACATAAAATAAGGGAGAAGATCTGGTGTCGCGGACGCTAGCGGTCACCTGGCTCAGCTATGATAAC
>MU765150.1:30804-42234 GCA_026770625.1 Nicotiana glauca
TGGCATCAAATCTAGGCTCTCAGCCTCATATCAATATCAGTATAATCATCCAGGCACTCGGCCTCAATATCAATGTAACACCGCTGCGGTGCGCAGCCTGAGCCACCCATAATCAGTATAACACCGATGCGGCGTGCAGCCTAAGCCACCCATAATCAATATAATACTGTTGCGGTGCGCAGCCCGAGCCACCCATAATCAGTCCAGAAAACATCATAAGCCCCTTGGGCATTTATAAAATAGTAGTTCTCAGCCCGAAATAACATTTAAAATATCATTTGAGTTTTTCAAAACTTAGAAATACAGCTGAGTTTACAAAATAGTATTTAAAATCTTGGACTGAAACCAAATGATATGAAAGATATACAAAGAAAACAGTAATATCAATCCCCGAAGGATTCACATAGTTGGCACGAAGCCCAAACAGTAATCTCAATCCCCGAAGGATTCGGGCCGTACCTTTCTCCAAGGCAAGGCGGTCCATGTTCTGTTTCTACCCTAAACTCTCTGCCCCTTTTATCTCTGCTCCTCGCGAAGCTGCGCGATTTTCTCATCCTTCTGCTGAACCTGCAGGATCTATGTGTTAGTCACCAATATCAAATTGATATGTCAAGCTCCTAAAAATTTACATTACCTGTTCGATGAGATCGGACTGGTTTTTATGGGTTGTTGCCAATTCAGCTCAGAGGTCCCTGATCTCCTCTTCTTTCTGCACATAGAGGTGTTTGAGGGCATCTCTCTCCTCTGTGAGCCTCTTAAGATCGGCCTCACATTGATTTAGCTCAGCTTGGGATTTGGGAAATGCTTCCCGATGAAGCGCCACAGCTTATGGAAAAAGAAAGGAAATCAGACAAAAGGAAATAAAAACAAACATAAACCTAATAACCAGAGCTAAAATTTACCTGGTTCAGGAGTCGCTGAGCCTCATAAAAAATGATTGTTGCATCCAGGTCAGAAATGTCATCGACCCTCGTGAAGCAGCCACGGAGTATGTCATTTCCTTCGTGGGCAGTTTCTGCATCGGGGGTCTCCAGAGACCGAGCCTCCCTGAATTGAACTTCAGAAAATGTGGGGCTGAGCGGCGAATCATCAATATTGATTGCCCCAAGCAAGTCACTTGGGGCACTCTCTCCCTTTTGAAGGGCCTCAGAACCGGACCCTCCGGGCACACTCCTCGGTTGTTCATCATGGTAGGAGACATCTTCAGCCCCCGATGACTCAGGGAATTTGCTCGGACCATCTTCCGAGACCTCTTCGGTCCAAAGATTAGCCTCCTCGACCATCACTAGCTCGGATGCTTTTGAATCTTCGATACTTCCCCTCTTTTGAGCCACTAGCTCACAGTCAGCATCTTCCTCCTCCTCTTCTTCATCTTGTAGCTTTTGGGCTATGTCAGCAGACAAAGCAGCATAGTCGTTCTTCAACTTACGAGTCTTTCTCTTCTTAGGCTTCAGAGTATCTGAAGACGAGACCCTTCTCCTCTTCTTATCCTTAGGAGGTTTCAGGGCCACCTCTTCCCCAAGCGGGGCAGGCCTCATTTCGGCAACATCCCCAAGACCTGCATAAATGGAAATCAAGTGAAAATAAGAAAGTCACATTTCACATAAAGGTATCAAACACGCTAGAGAAGCTTGCCATGGTTTTTGGCCATACATCGGCCCTTGGCCAAACCACGCCAACAACACTCGGAGTATGAAGAGGTCGAGGCCAGCTTCATAACCCATCCTTCAAGGTTCGGGATTGCACCGTGCACCTAAGCAACCGCTGTAATACAGGAAAAGATGTCGGTGCGAAAAGGCAAAAGAAACAAAACGTTAGACGGAAGTTATAGGAAAATTCATGCTTACACTTTATGTTCCAGTCTTAAGGGAACGACATCTTCTCGGCCGAAATTATGTTGGAAGTCCTCACTCGGACTAACCGGCCTATCGATCCTCGGTCCTTGTCCTCATCTATGCTCGATAACAGCACCTTGGTGACCCGGCGCTGAAGCCTTATCAACCTTCCCCGATAGAGACAGGGTTGTACATTCTAATAAGGTGGTCGATGGTAAAAGGAATCCCTTCGACTTAGATCATGAAGAATCAGAGAAAAATAACAATGCGCCAGAAGGAAGGATGAATCTGTCCCAAGGTTATTGGTATTGGCGGCGGAAATCAAGGATAACAGGTTCAACAAGACCCAACGTAAAATGGTAAGTGTAAACACTAAAGAACCCTTTCATGTGAGTGGTGATGTCCTCTTCAGGGGTTGGGATCACCACCTCTTTTCCTTCCCAATGGCAATCCCTTTTTACCTGATTCAGGTCGCCCTCAGTTATCGAGCATATATATCTCGACATCGGCTCGCATCGTCTAGGGATAAACGAGGGGATCTCGATCTTGAAATCGGAGGTAAGATCGCATGACCCCGAAATGCACTCCTCGATGCGTGGCTCCACCGGTGTTTTATCACTGGCCAACCGCGATGAAGAAGCCTTTCCCTTTTGTAGAATGGTTTTGGATGTTTTCGCCATTAATTCAGGTAGAAGGTAGCGCAAAAAGGTGAAACTTGGTATTCTTGATACTAACAAAGTTGACTCAACGGGTGGTGAAAGAGAAGAGATAGAGAGAGTAAGAAACTTAGAAAACTTGGTTAAGGTGAAAGTAAAATTTTGATTCAACCAAAAAGCCTATATTTATAGATTTACAGCGCGGTTCAGTAGTGCTAGTGGCTGACCGTCCACTGGCAAGCATTAATGGTTTGGGAACTGTACCGACGGGAAGTTTCGTTCATCTCAATCGCTTACGTCACAGGATGACATCATTATCGGGGTCTCCAAAAAATTGAGGCTCAAGTCGTTTCTTATCATTTTACTCTAAAAAACGATGGGACTATCTGTATACGGTAGAAATTGGGGCTACCCGATTTCATCCTTTGCTTGAATTGGGAAGGTCGCGTCTATGGATATTACTTGCCGATAATGCACAAAGATATTAATGGCTGGTTTAAATACTCAGAACATATATCTGAAGATGAATTTTTGTATTCCCGGACTACGCTCAAGCTTCCATTCAACAATAGTCCCGGGGTTAAAGTGTTATAATGCAGCCATGTACCTGGGTAGAGCGGCAATGGACATATCCCAGTTACCATAAACAATCTCAAACGCACGTTTATGCCTGAGAAATTCCTTTCTTTTTGTAATGGTATATCCATATACCTGGTGGACAGATGTTATACATTCTTTAATCTTATACCTTATGGACGCTTCAATGTGTGGAATCAAGACAAAAGAAATCAAGTCAACATTCAAGTTAAAATGATTCCCACTGAATGAGTCCATTTCATAAGTGTGGGTGCCAATGAATTTTCCCACAATCCACATATTTATTTTCAACTTTTTCGCACGCAGAATCCATGTACAACCTTGAAACCATCTATGACAAATAACCTTGTATACTTCTGGAGATGACTCACGAACCACGATCTCAAGAAACTTTTTATGTTGTACATTCGCACCGTCCTGCTTAGGTGTGCTTTATCGGCAAAAAACATATTATTTAACAGCACCGTTGGTCTAGATTCATCCCACATTGCTATTCGAATATCGTCAAGATCCCTTATGAGAGCATCCAAATCCGGCATACTGGGCAACTGATCAAAGTAGGGAATCTCCATTGAATAAAACGGCACATAGAACTCGTACACTCTTGGTCTAACGGGAGGTGGACTTTGCATATATATGGAGCATGATGATTGGTGGCATCATGCTCCCTCGTCAAATCAGGTTCATCATTCTCGTCCTCATCATCATCACCCTCATCAGGGAAGGGTGTGTCATCTCCAAACTCATCAGTATTGTTGTCATAATCACTATCATCTTCCACACTCTGCACATCTGCTAGATTCCAATTAAATATATCGTTTTCGGGCAATTGAGTAAGGACAAGACCTTGAAGTTGCTCGTTTTCATTGCACAACCAATAAAATAATGAGTTTCTCAAATTCGTCCAAACATTACATATCAAATTTATCACTTAACTTACAAATCATAATTCGTTGATATCCCATGATGCACATTATCCCGTTGTTGATGACTCTCAGATGGACCACCATGATCGAACACACCAAAACTAGGCACATTCCAACTATCTGTGGGTTCATAAGTTGTAAACTTCATATCTGGTCGGTAACCCTTTGGAATACATGAGTGTTAATACAAAATAAAATACATAAAAATATCGTAATACAAAGAAAAATTGAAATTTACTCTCGGCTTGTGGATTATGTAAACTTGGGGAGAAATTATGCCCTCGCTCCTCATTCGCAGTGGAGATAAGTTTAGATCTGGCCAAACTCTTTCAAACGGAACCTGTTGGGATAAAAATGCTCCAAAAAAATCACTCGATGATTGAGGGTTATTCCTATTTTGTGTAACCTCAATATTGCGAACCTTTTCAGCCTTGGCATAGATTTCCAACATTTTTATCACAAGAAGTTCCCGGTTTTCTTCCGGAGTCTTCAAAATATCTGTCAGAGTTACATCGTCTTCGATGTTAAACTCAGCATAGCAAGCAACCCCTTGCGGAATAACAGAATACAGATATCTTCCGGTTACTTTAATATTAACCGAACATTTCTTCGCACTCATCTTTTTACATAACAACGATACCAATCTATCGTACTCCGTTGTAAGTGAAAATTTAATATGACACTGTGGAAACAACTATAGCGTAATGAGTTATTCTCTACCACAACCTTAACCCCTCCCCCCTCCAATATAATGAAACCCTAATTTTCTCTCTTCGGACATAATGACAAAATGCAAAATAAGTTAAGCAATCAAATATTTTGGAAGACCTGAAAGATCCTCAATGGATTTTTACCATATTCTGAAACTCCTTAAATAAGCAAAACACCAGTCCAGAAGTACAATAATTGAGGGTATAGCGCATGCATAATAGGCATTATATATGTAGCGCGTATTATGCATGTGTTATACCCTTAATTATTGGTTGGTCCGTAAAGTTCAGATCAATTATTGGTGGGACGAAAAAGTTTATATACAGTGCATGTAAACCCATGCGCTAGTAATACTTTAACTTGAAAACATGCCTGTATATGGTAAAAATCAAGGCTACCCGATTTCATCCTTTGTTCGAGATGGGATTGTCACATCAAGGATCTAGGAAATCGAGTCCAGAGTCGAAGCCTCTTTTCGGACCAAGGTCGACGTCAATCGCGGCCAGAAAGAGACAGACTACAAGTAACATCGGTATAGCTTGATAACGGAAAAGGAGAGATATTCGCGAATTGTCGAGGATCATAGCGTGAATCTCGAAACGGTTCAATCCATGATGGTTAATCAAATGTTGATATTGTTTTCTTTTATAATTAGAAGTGTACCTTATTTAGGACTAATCTATTATATAAAGAGGGATCCCATTCATTTGTAATCATCATTGTTCACTAAGAAGTATATATACACTCGTTACTTTCCTACTATTACCCTTACTGCTCATTAGAGTTGCTTTATCATTTGTTGTTCTTACTATTCCACCTCGAGACTATCCCGAGTCAAGATTGAGACTTGGCTATCATACTGGTTAGATTTATTTTATTCTCTAATTTATTCATTTATTTTTTTGCTTATTAATTGGTATAGGACGAAATAATATATTCTTAAAATCACAATATAAGTTTAATTGTTATCCGAATTTGAGGGTAAACAGTACCATTAAGGTATAGTGCAATGAAGAAATCCATTATATATAAAACGGAAAAGGGCCAAAACTATCCCTATCATTTGATAAATGGTTTATAAATATCCTCTGTCCATCTATCCGTTCAAAAAATTACACTCCGTCCATCTATCTGTTCAAAAAAACACACGAAGTTAATTCTGTTAACAAAAATACCCCCGCGACTAACTGCAAAACTGATGGGATGTGTTTTTTTTAACGGATAAATGGATTGAGGGTATTTATAAACCATTTAGAAAACGATAGGGATTTTTAATTGGGCTACGTGGCAATCTTTGACTGGAACAAAAAATGGATATTATTTCCACACATTTACCTTATCCGACCCATTTACAAAAATGGATAGTATTTATCACACCCATTCCCACTCATTTGATCTCTCCCTTTCTTCTTCTCCAATTGGGACACTGCATACACACAATAACAAATTAATTAAAGAATAGATAAAATTCAAAATCAAATAACCCGAAATTCAAATCAGATTCTGAAATTTCTCCAATCAAACTCAGGATAAGTATTGAAACTCTTAAATGGAAAATCAACAGATACATTTGGGTTGTTAAGTAAGAAGACAAGGATCAAAACAAACCAAAAATCTGAAACAAAAAAATTGGTTAAAATATCATGGTATAGCCAGTTTTCACACTGGTCAATGAAAAATAGTCAGCGCTTATCAAGTCAATGAAAAATAGCCACTATTTTGCTGCAACAGGGACCGGTCCAGTATAATATACGAGAGTTCTGGTACATTTGTGTACGAACTCCAGCATATTATGCTGGACCGGTATACTTTGCTAACTCCTGTAAAATTTGCGGGAGACTGGAGCAACAGTGCTCCAAACTCCAGTATATTATACTGGACAATTATACTTGCTGGAACTCCCGTAAAATTTGCGGGAGTTCCAGCATAATTATGCTTGAACTCCCGTAAAATTTGCGGGAGTTCCAGCATAGTTATGCTTGAACTCCCGTAAAATTTGAGGGAGTTCCAACATAGTTATCCTGGAACTCCCATAAAATTTACGGGAGTTCAAGCATACTTATGCTGGAACTCCCGTAAAATTTGCGGGCGTATTTTTCCGGATTTTGAACAGTATTTTCGCTCAGATTTAAAGTGGCTAAATTGCGATGACTTTTGAAACTTGACTATTTTTCAACGACCAGTGGTAAATCTGGCTATTTTTGAATTTCTCCCAAAAAATTGAGCCCAAATGCTAAAATTGTCCAAATATATCAATCAAATTTAGGAGAAATATTAAAACTTTGAAAGGGACAACTAATGAAAATCTTTGGATTGTTCATAAAAAAGACAAAAGAGCCACGAAATAACAGAGAAAAAATAACTGCATATAACTGATACAATCACACAAGAAAATTAAAACCAATGTGCTAAGAAGCGTGAAATTATCACATTCTAGGATAAAGATTGAATCTATAAAAGGTAAAAAAAAAAAAGTAAAGTGTTTCATTTGGGATGTTCATAAGAAGAAGAAGAGGGGGCAAAGAGCCATGAATTGCAGATGAAATAAAAGCTAAAGCCATATTTTCAAACACAAAGAAAGATTTGTTTCAACAAAGAAACGCTAAAAATTCTTTGTGAGATGAGAGTGAGTGTGCTGGATAATAAGGAAAAAGAGGTAAAAAAAGCAAAGAAAAAGAAAGAAAATAATTCGGCGGGTCAAATAAATAGGGTCGGACCAGGTAAATGGGTAAAAATAAGACCCATATTTGATTCTTGGTCAATCTCTATCGTTTGCTAAATGGTTTATCCGTCCCTCTATCCTTTCAAAAAAACACACTCCATCAGTTCTGCCGTTAGTTGCGAGGGTATTTTTGTTAATAGAATTAACTTTTTGTGTTTTTTTGAACGGATAGATGGACGGAGTGTATTTTTTTAAACGAATAGATGGACGAAGGATATTTATAAACTAGTTCGCAGATGATATGGATCGTTTTGACCCTTTTCCGTATATAAAATAATACTAAATTAATTTTTTTTTGCCTATTTTTGTGTTTGAGTTCAAATAAACAACACTTTGGTTTCGAGTTCCAATATATCGCATGTCACCTCCATAGAATATTTTGTTGTCTAGCCAATAGTCATAGGCATCTGTACATAAGCTATATAAGTATATCTTTTGTCGGAGCGAATTCACTGCCAGTAATAAGTGAGTAAAACAGTAAAGTAAATACAGGCAATTGGTGTGAAACAATAGTTGCAAGAGTCGCATCAATCTGAATCGAATTGAGGATTTTAAATCTGAGTTCTAATAGTAGTAATTTTTTTGCTTATATATTTTGGATAAATTATTTATATATATTAAATAAATTTCTTAATACTAATACTTAAGTGTAGATCAAAATTACTAGGTTCGGATAACTACTATTGTGGCTCCCACGCCCCTGAACATCAATAAGTTAGGTTTAAGTCATATGAATTATATATACATTCAATTGGGAGAAGTTAAAAAATAACCAAATTTATAAGCGGTCATTCAAAAATAGCTACAATTTCAAAAATAATTAAAATTTAGCTATTTTTCATATAAAGATAAATTTGAACGAAAACACTGTTCAAAATTCGAAAAATACTCCCGCATATCCAGTATAAGTATATTGAAACTCCAGTATATTATAATGGGGTTCCAGCAAAAGTATACTGGAACTCCAACATATTATAATGGAGTTCCAGTATGATATACATGTCCAGTATAATATGCTGGAAATTCATACACATGTGCTCCAATCTCCCGTATATTATGCTGGAACTTTCCGCGTGTTGGAGTTCCAGCATAATATGCTGGAAGTTCATATATAGGTATACCGATCTCCAGTATATTATGCTAGACGGTCCTTATTGCAGCAAAATAGTGGTTATTTTTTAATGACTTTGCAAACACTGACTATTTTTGAATGATCAGTCCGAAAACTAGTTAGCCCGTACTATCTTAACCATTTAATTTAGTATAATATAAGATGGCAAATTAGTTACAAAGTTATATAGATAACTGGTCGAATAGCCAACACCATAATCAAATATTAACATTACATTATATATTGTACCCAAAGAAGTATAACAAATGTGAAATCCAACTGTAACAATGTCTGCACTATTTTTGCAAATAATATGTTTTTCAATGTCCTTTGCCTTAATTTCGGGGTCTTGTGTCATTGTCCATTCGGTTTCAAGCACAGTGTAGAGCTACTATGGAGTGTACGAAGGACATAGAATATGTGACCTTCCAACCATATTTGATATATATTTCCATGGATGGCGACTTTGTCCTCTCCCTTACTGTTCCTTATTAGTCCAAAATTTCCTTGTCAGCTTCATTTGTTAAGATCGTCCCTCTCAACATTACTGTGAAATTTTCAACAGTTTGCACTTCGCATATCAAGTGGCATAAAAATGAGCAAACTTAAAGAACAGCAAATATACTGTCAACGCCATTAGTTTACTGTTTTAATTATCTTTCCTAACATGCCCCAAAGGTTGGCTGAGTGCGGTGGCAAAGTTAGAAATTTTCTCAAGGGCGTTCAAATTTAAAAGAAGTAAAAAAAAAATCTCAATAAAATGTATTCAATATGTGTTATATACCTCTAAAATGTAATATTTTATCACCGTACACACTGTAATTTATAGACGAAGGGTGGTCCGTGTTTGACTCAAAAGATACAAGAATCCCTTTGAACAAATCAATTAAAAGAAGAAGGGATAAATCTTAGCTGAGTATAATAAATACTACTAGATTGAGCAAAAGGAGATATGATCGATAATATATTTCACGTTTTCAGATGTTATGTTCCTTACAAAGTTCTGTGCCCCTTCTACAAGGCCCTTCATCTCCCTTATATACTAAGAGAGACTCTCCTAAGTTATCAGAGACAAACTATTGAGAACATTCCTAATGTTTCCTAACGTGCTTACAATATTACAAGCGCCGTACATCCTCCTATTTTATAACAAGGCCGTTTCTTCTGAGACATTGGCTTGGCGAGGCCTGCCCGTTTGTCGTGTTCGTTGTAGGTCGTGGTTGGTCAAATTTGGACCCATATAGTTAGTCCCTCCGCTTGTCGGGGTTGCGAATGGACGTGTCCCCAATGAGCGGACTTTACACGCTCTCTTGAAGGAATTTGACCTATTGGAACGTCACGATCTGGTCAACAGGGGGCGATCATCATGTTTAGCAAAACGACGGGTGATACTTCTCACCCGGAAGTGATGTCAGCTCCACGTGCGTCATCATTATGCAGGTTTTCGAGACAAGGATTTGACGGCTTGATGCATTGATTCTTGTGCAGCTTTGAGACCTACCGCCTCGATTCTGGCGCCACCCAACCCTATATATAGATGGGGATTCATATTTCTGAAGAACTTGGGCCATTCCTCTCTCGAAAAACCTCTTTCACTCTACTTCGTTTGCTCTCGTATCCTCATGTTTCTTACTTCATTCTTTGCCTGAAGCTTCTACCTTCTTCTTCCTTGTTTCCTTGTTGGTAATCCTTCAACCGATATTATGCCGAAATCTCGTCGTCCTCATGAAGAGGTTTCTGAGGCTGTTTCGTCATCCTCGGTACCACTCTCTGACAGCGGGAATGTGGTGGTAGAAGAGGGTGATAACCCTCTTACAGTGGGGGATTTACTACCAAGACATCCCCTATCTCGGAGTGACTTCCTTAAGGACCCATCTCAACACCTTTCGTATAAAGTATGACATTCCCGCTCATGTAGATATGGTTCTGGCGGGAGGGGATTACGTGGATGTACATAGACCGGGATACAACGCTTTCTACGAGTATCCCGTCATGATTGGCTACACTCTTCCTCTCTTCCCTCTAGCAGAAGAATTCTGTAGATTTTATTAGGTCTGCCCAACGCAGCTCACTCCGTATACGCTCAAGGTACTTCTGCTACTAACCAAGTATGCAGATTGGCGGAGCACGACATTTCTATCTACCACCTTCTGCACCTGTTTACGCCTGACTTTCTCAGGGGTACCATGGTGCATTTGAGACTTCGTGGTACAAAAGGTCTCGTTGTTGGGACGGATGACCGGGCAAGCCGTAAGTTTTGGCATAAGTATTTCTTTGTCAAGACTGAGCACGTCGTCTCTGCTCCCGCCGGGTTCCCGGAGCGGTGGAATGAGAAACATAAGTGTCATTGCTCGTTTTATTCTTTTTTTCTTTCGTTTGCTGTAAAGCTCATTTTCTTGCCGTTTTGTAGCGATGGGTCGTCCGCCTCGCCCTATTGCGGTCCTCAGGGATTGGTTAGCCCGTCTGTTACCCCATGCAGAAGAAACTCAAACTTGGTCCGCCTTCATAAAGCGATACTACCTTAAAGTTTCTCTGGTAAATGTCGCACTTTACTGCTCTGTTGGTTGTGTGAGTGTATTTTAATGGTATGATCCTTTGTGGTGATAGGTCGAGGAGCTTCCTAGTGTAGGGCGCTAGTTCCTGCCTTTAGGCAAGTCACTGATACTGCGGATGCACAGTTTATCTTGAGCGAGTCTGTTCGAGAGGATCGTCCCCAACCTGTTCAGTTGGGAGATTCATCTCGAGTTATGGCCACGAGGGAAGAAACCTTCTCGGCCCCGGCCCCGGCCCCGGCCCCGGCCCCGGCCCTGACCCCGGCCCTGACCCCGTGTTTGCTGGGTGAATCATCTGACGGGGACGAGCCGTTGGAGTG
>MU765151.1:0-49366 GCA_026770625.1 Nicotiana glauca
TGAATTGTTGATTGTTGTTGTGTTGTTTGTGAATTGTAACCGTACGGTGGGATCGGGTTGCGCGCCGCAACACGAAGTAATAAGGTATGGGTTGTGGTGATAAGGGTGGCCGAAGTAATAAGGGTGACCGAGGTAATAAGGGTGGAAAGTGATCGAAATCACTATTGAAACAAAATATGAGCAACTTGTGAAATCATTGATGTGAAAATGTGGAAGGGGAAACAGGAGAGTTTGTAAACTTGTTTGGCTTGATTGTTCCTTTCATGTGTGTTTGGTTGCTGCTTCTATTACTGTTCTCTACTAGTGTATCAAATTGTGAAATCATTTATGTGGAAATGTTGAAGGGAAAAAGGAGAGATTGTAGACTTGTTTGGATTGATTGTTCCTTAACTGTGTATTCGATTATTGATTCTGTTATTGCTTGCAACTTGTGTATGGTTTGAGTTTACTTAGGACAAAGTTTGTTCATTCATACCAGTACAATTCAAATGTATTGACGTCCCTTTTGCTGGGGGCGCTACATTCGTGTCATGATTGTAGGTGGATCCATAGCAGGTACTCCAGTCCAATGATCGTAGCTCCCCTTCATTTTCCGTCAGATGTATTGGTGAGCCCCTTTCCTCTTGGGGCCTTATGTGGCTCATGCCGCTTTTTATTTCGGAGTCTTGTTTTGGTTTTTGGTGTAAGGTATAGCCGGAGCCTTGTTACCGGCAAGTATTGTATCACCCTTTTGTATCCTTAGAGGCTCCGCAGACAGTAAATGTGGGTTGCGAACTTATGTAAATATATATTTTGTATATTGGGTGGTGTAAGATGTAAACCACACTGAGAACCATGTATGTTGTGTATGTTTTGTAATAAAAGGTGTTTTCAATTATGAATGGCTATTTCACTTGGTTATTAAGTAATGAAAATGTGGGGGTAACACGTGGGAATAGGAAAGGCACCCATGTCCGCTTGACTGGGGATACCCGATCGAGCGTCGGTCGTGCCCCTCGAATTTGGGGCGTGACAGGGAAGACACCAATACTGCCAACACCTGGTTTCTCAATGTTGTCCTTACCCAAACTTTGGAATTTCCCAATCACCCCAGTGTCCCCATCACTCTTCCTTCAAGTTCTGAGAGGCTGAAGAACATAAACAGTCCTTAAAAAACGTGCAAAGGACGGGAGACCAAGGTAGCATGTCTCACCAAGAGTTGTGTACACTCCCTGATGCCCGCCTACTCATAGGGTTTAAAGTACCAAAGTTCAACTTAAATGAAAAAGGTGAAGATCCGGTAGTCCATCTGAGGGAATATTGCAAGAAAATGAGGAATGTTGGCGAGAAAGACGATTTGCTAATGGCGTACTTCAGTAAAAGCTTGACTGGGGCGGCCTTGGAGTGGTATAATCGTCAGAATGTCAGTAAAATGGCATACATGGGATGACATGGCTCAGGATTTTGTGCGACATTTTTAGAACAACACAAACATCGTCCCGGATCACTCCTCCACATCTCAAATAGAAAAAAAACCTAAAGGAAGTTTTAGGAAGTTCTGGCTCAGATGGAGTGAACAAGTTGCTCGGGCTAATCTTCCCATGGAAAGAAAAGATGTTGCAGAACCCCACCAACGACAAAGTCCAGTGGTCGTCCTTGCTAAATGCCATCAGCCTCCATATCGATCCCGTGGATATCCTTTTAATTCTCCCGACCACTATTTCTCTCCACAAAACCCCCTAAATCGTACATCACTTCCCAAATATCTTGTCCATGTTGCACCATCATACGCCCCATATCCCCGAAGCCCGCGATGGTTTGCACCACTGCCACAAATATCTCATCAGGCGTATCAACCACTTGTCCGCAAAAGATTCCAACCAAGGCCAGAGTACAAAATAAAAAGACTACTGGAAAAAGAGAATGCTTTCGGAGAATTTTATACAAGTTTGTTTGAAAAGCTAAAGCGTTCTGGCCTGATTGAGCCACTCCTCGGTTATACTCCAGACCCATATGCAAAAGGCTTTGATCCTGCTATACGATGCATGTATTACTCTAATGTCCAAGGGCATGGCATCGATAATTGTCGTTCTTTGAAAAAGGAAATAGAAAGAATGATTCACGAAGGGGTAATCGTGATCAATGACTGTGGCAGGGAGCATGCGAATCCTCTTAAGATGCGGAGCTGAGTGGTTAAGATGCCAAGCGTGGTAATAGGAAATATATTCCTTTTTGGCTAACCAGGAAGGAGTCTTGGTAGTCCGCTTTGATTTTCCTTTAAGTTTGTATGGATTATTCCAGGGTTGTAATCCAAATTTTATTTTCAGTTTGTTTTTAAGTGTGCAAACCTTGTTATCTTTCATTTTTAATGAAATACAATTTCTTCCTTTTCTTCATTCCTGATAAATTTTACTTTTTGTTTTCTTCTGTACAGTTCTTCTTTCGCTGGTTCTAATGACATGGCATGCATGAGGAACCCTCAGCCCAGTCTAAAAAATCAATCTAAGTCCAAAACAATAAGTACAAGAAGTTCACCATTTATGGGGTTAAGTACACTCACCGAGAGGACATATTGCGCCATAACTTGGGTAACACAAAAGTTGAAACATTATCTGCCGTCATATACTACTTATCTCACGGTTGGATCCATTGAAGTATCAAATATCATCTGTCGATTTGGAATCCCAAAGGTAATCATCTCAGATAACGGTGCTAATCTTAACAGCAATTTGAAGAAGGAAGTAT
Organism: Nicotiana glauca; assembly: GCA_026770625.1. Lineage (NCBI taxonomy): Eukaryota > Viridiplantae > Streptophyta > Magnoliopsida > Solanales > Solanaceae > Nicotiana > Nicotiana glauca. Next base: position 2,725 of record MU765151.1, read on the forward strand.
GTCAACAGTTTAGGATTACGCATCGCAATTCTACCCCATATCGTCCTAAGGCGAACGGAGCTAGGCAATGGCATGAAAAGTTACCATTTGCACTGTTGGATTATCACACTACTATTCATACTTTAGTAAGTGCAACTCCTTATTCGTTGGTGTATGTCACTGAATCAGTGATTCCTACGGAAGTTGAAATCACGTCTCTTTGGATTGTCGCCGAGGCTGAGATCGATGATGATGAGTAGGTCAAAACCCGTTTGGAGCTTTTGAGTTTAATCGATGAAAAAAGATTGGCAGTAGTATGTCATGGCCAATTGTATCAAAAGAGGATGGCAAGAGCGTATAACAAGAAGGTGCATCCCAGGAGGTTTGAAGTGGGGCAGCAAGTGTTGAAACGGATCTTTCCACATCAGGCTGAAGCAAAGGGCAAGTTCGCCCCGAACTGGCAAGGACCGTTCATTGTGACCGGAGTATTGTCCAATGGCGCTTTATGTTTAACAGATATTGAAGGAAAATGCATAGATATGGCTATCAATTCTGATGCAGTCAAGAGATATTATGTATGATTTCTTTAGTATAATCACTGATTGTTTGTACTTGGCATTATATCGATGGTTGAAATGACGAAGGCAATCTGTTCTGCTATCTAAACACTTTACCCTTTGTTCACCCTTTTGAGCCTTATTTATTTTATTTTGTACCCCTCTTTTGGAATCAATAACCAAGAAGAAAGGAAAATAGAAGAAAGAAAAGAAGAAGGAAAAAATATAAAGAAAAGGAAAACAGAAAACAAAAAACAAAAAATAATAATAAAAAGAAAAACTGTAACAACAAGGAATTTGGGTGAATTACGTTTGACCTGATTCCTCTTAAGGATACGTAGGCAGCTTCACGGCTCGGTCATAGGAAAATAAAAATCGAAAGATCCCCAAGCAAGAAACTGGGGCAGAAGTTGTGTTTGTAATAAAAAAATTTGGTTCCAAAAGTTGTAATTCTAACCCATTGAATCTGGTTGAGTTTTTGATACCCTTTTTCTTTCTAACCATATCCAAGAACCCATATTAATGTCCAAAGAAAGACCTCCCGACCAGTCTTCGAGAGGTGCCAAGTCGAGCAAGTAAAGATGATTCATACCAGGGGCAACACTCCGGTTTAATCAAGAAAAATGAAAAAAATGAGAGAGTCTTATTGGTGAAAACCCGCAAGGGCACTGTAAGGTGACGAAGGGTGAGAGAAATAAGAGAGTCTTAGTGGTGAAAACCCTCGAAGGGCACTATAAGGCAATGAAAGTTGAGAGAAATCAAAAAAAATGAGAGAGTCTTATTGGTGAAAACCTTCACAGGCACCATAAGGCGGCGAGGAATAGAGAAAGGGGAAAATGAGACAAGGCTGGAGGCAGAGATCCGTCGAGGCATCAAGCAGAACAATGATGATGATTCAGCAAAGAATTGGGTTGTAAGAATCTTGAGACGCGAAGTAAGACAATTGGAAATTGATTGAATTAAATAGACTGTGTTGGTTAATCCAAAATGCACAACATGATCATTGGGATCGGTTATCTCATTCAGATAAGTCCTTTCTTTTCTCCAACGATCTTCTAAAGGAAGATTTTCTCTTTTTATTTTGTCTTTTGAAATCATTGAATTTTTTCTCTTTTGGATAAGGATTTTTCAATAATAATTTGATTCTACCAAATAAGAAGGAAATTCAAAGCTTACTACCAGTTTCCAATATGGTGTAAAGCAAAGTGTGGCTAGGACAGGCTAACGATAAAGTGATGTGACGTAAAAGGCGTCATTGGAAATCCAAATGATGGAATGGTCTAAGATTCTGTGAAAGGAATGGGATCAGATAAGAAAGACTAGAAGTGGAAAGCGACAATTGGGAAGTTTGTTGTTAAGGACTAGTCCGAGGGTCGAAAATTCTCAACCAAAGCCAAGGCAAGTCGGACAAAACCAAGTATGGAAAGGAGAGAAGGGAAAACCATCCCCAGCAGGAGTATCACATCTAATCACCACACCCTATACTGACCAATTTTTTCTTTATGTTTGAAACAGGGGCAGGAAGTATTGTTGATAGCGGAGAAACTTTTCCGCGAAAAGCGAGCAAGTACCAAACAACCACCAAACTGGGGCAGAAAATTTTCTTTGTTTTGTTGAAGATAGTTGAAGTCGGGCATCCACCTGGAGAACAAGGAACAATAGTTGAACATAGTTGAAGTCAGGCGTCCACCTGGAGAACAAGGAACAATAGTTAAAGATAGTTGAAGTCAGGCGTCCACCTAGAGAACAAGGAACAATTACTGAAGATAGTTGAAGTCAGGCGTCCACCTGGAGAACAAGGAACAATAGTTGAAGATAGTTGAAGTCAGGCGTCCACCTGGATAACAAGGAATAATAGTTGAAGATAGTTGAAGTCATACGTCCACCTGGAGAACAAGGAACAATAGTTAAAGATAGTTGAAGTCAGGCATCCACCTGGAGAACAAGGAACAATAGTTAAAGATAGTTGAAGTCAGGCATCCACCTGGAGAACAAGGAACAATAGTTGAAGATAGTTAAAGTAAGGCGTCCACCTAGAGAACAAGGAACAATAGTTGAAAATAGTTGAAGTCAGGCGTCCACCTGGAGAACAAGGAACAATAGCTGAAGATAGATGAAGTCAGGCGTCCACCTGGAGAACAAGGAACAATAATTAAAGATAGCTGAAGTCAGGCGTCCACCTGGAAAACAAGGAACAATAGTTAAAGATAGTTAAAGTCAGGCGTCCGCCTGGAGAACAAGGAACAAAAGTTGAAGATAGTCGAAGTCAGGATCCCGTTTGGAGAACAGAGAGGTACTTTTTAAAATTTTAAAGTCAGGAGCCCACCTGGAGAACAAAGTTGTACCTTTTAAAGTTTTGAAGTCAGGAGCCCGCCTGGAGAACAGAGGTGTACCTTTTTAGTTTTTGAAGTCAGGAGCCCGCCTGGAGAACAGCGGCATATCTCTCAAGTTTGAAGTCAGGAGCCCGCTCGTATAATAGAGGATCATTTCAAGATGTTGAAGTTAGGAGCCCGCTTGGAGAGAGGAGTAATACAATTCAAGTCAAGAAATCGGTGCAAGGTAGCAACAAAGGAATTGCTATAAGAGAATACAAGTCAACGAGGCAACAACAGTTGCAAGAACAAGTTTGAAAATAAATCTCTGTAATTCATAGACTATAGCTTAGTCTAGCTTCTTTATTTATTTTAGCACGGTGTAATAAGGAGGTCAGTAAGCAGTAGCAGCAGTAACATCAAAATCACAGCTTCATGGTAGTCTCAGCTACCAAAACTTTCCGAACTACATTGACCTGATTCCTTTTTAGCCAAGGATATGTAGGAGACCTTTGAAGCATTTCAAAAATGCTTCACACGGAATATTCAAACGGGCAAAAATCGCTCATATCCGCTCATTTTATCTTTGCACGAAAACTCTTCGTGTTTCCTGACAAAGAAGGGCAGCTGTGAGCACGTGATTTTTGTCTCACACGAATCACTCCCAAAAATTCAAAATAAAATAATTTTTCTTCGTGTGCGATTTTGTGAATTTTTCGTGGTTTTCAGTTATTGTTTGTATTTGTGTGTGTACGTGTTTATTTGATCAATTAATAAGAAAATACAAAAATAGGTTGCATTTGCATTTAGAATTTAATTTTTATAATATTGAGTTAAATCGTAAATTATTTATTTTACAATAATTGGAAAATCATAAAAAATAATGCACTTTGCGTTTTTTAGTGTTTAACTGTGTGATTTGGTATTTAATTATGTGTGATAATTATTAGTAAGCATTACTTAGTATTTTTAAGTTGATTTAGGATTATAATTTAATTTAGGATTATTAGTATTAATTTTGGAAAATAATTTGAATAAGGAGGGAAAATAATTAAGAGGAAATCGGATTGGACCAAAAACAAATCGGATTTAAAAGGCCCAAACCAAATACCCCAATCCAGCCCAGGTCCGTTCCCATGACCTAGTCCAACTCATCCACATCCCAACGACGACATTATGGGCAAATACATCTGGACCGTCGATCTCATTAGATCGAACGGTTCAGTCCATCTCCAGCATCGATGAAACAACGTCATTTCGGGTTGGTTGATTTGAGCCGTTAACATCCACTTGATCCAACGGTCCCAAATGTTCCACCCTCACTCGATCCAGCCCCGACCCGCTTTCCCGGACCGACCCAATCCCCAACCGGCCAAAACGACCTCATTTCACATAAGTGAATTGATCCAGGCCGTTGTTCTCAGTTGATCCAATGACTTGGATTCAATCCCCACCCCAATATATATTCGTTACAATGACCCAGCCCGCCTTAGAACCCCTCCCCCCTTCACTCGTCTCTCTTAGGCTCAGAGACAGACCTGCACTCACCACCTAATGCCACCACCAACCGCCGCCGGGAATCGCCTCACGGCGGCGGACAGTTCCCAAACCACCCCACCTTAACACCACAGAACCACCTCAACCTCCCCATTCCAAATATCCGAACCATTTCCCTCGAATCTTGGCCAGGCTTCTCGAATCTTAAATCGAAGAAGTCCGATCAAACCCTAGTTTACCCGATTGACCCCAAATTGACACCATACAACCACCAGACTACCCTCACCCCAAATCCCTTACCAGCTTCCCCCGAGTCCCCCTCAAAATGCCCGAATATCAAATCTGAACCCTAAGTTCACAAGCCCTAATGTACAAAAAGGGGCTGTAAAGATTTTCGACCAGACTGGACCTTAATCTTGGGTTTTCACTTGAAAACACAAGCTTAAGGTCTAGCCCGATCAGAAATTGAAAGACTTTTCAAATTCGAGTCGAGTCCGTTCCGAATCTCCGAGGTATTTCTTCCCCTTTTTCCTTTTGTTGGTAATTTTCTTTATCATCCTTCATTTTTGTTATTTCTTTCTTCCTTCTCTTTCGAACTTTTTATTTGGTCCAGTTTTCATCAGTTTTTCCTTAAGCATATGTTAGAAACTTTTTAATTGATAAATAGGTTTATCCATTAGTCTGAATTTCGTAGTTAGTTGAACTTTTGTTTGAGATCACTTGAAATTCCTGTTATTTTTAGTTATCATTTGAACTGTTTGGCTTGGTTTCTAATGTGTTTGTTGGTTTAAGAGGATTAAAAAGGGTCAATTGGTCGGGTCATTGACCCATGACCCATTTTGAGGGTCAGACATAGGTTGGTTCAATTAGCTGGAAACCTGAACTTGGTTTGCTTTGGGTCAAATTTGACCTGGTTGTTCTGGAATTAAATATCAGGGGGGTTTATTGACTAATGAGAAGGTTACGGGATAGTTAACAGAATTAAATGGTTTAGGATTAGTGGTATTCCAACACTGGTTGTCAGGCACGCCAGGATTAAAATACAGGCTGCCCGTACTAGTTGAACTAAAATAATGGAAAGTGGGGGATAATAGGGAACTGACACTCTGTTTTTAGTGTCTTTAGAAGTGGAAAAATCAGGGAGTGATGGGGGATTGATTTTCTTAATTGGTTAAGTGCTCTTAAGAGCTGGAAAGGGTTGGAGTTTGGGGAGATAAAAAAACACAGAGGTGAGACACAGAGAAAGGAGAAGATGGAGAGTATTGAGAGGTTGAGAGCATTAAGTGAAAAATACTCTGATATACTCTTATTTACATTCTGATATACACTGATACATTGAGACATATTGAGGGAGATAGAGAGAAAAAAAAAATAGATACTAAGAAAGAAAAACTTCATAAAATCACTGTTCTATTGGTCTCTTCTTTCTGGTTTAATTCCATTACTGGTTTTTGGTTCAACAATCTGATTTGTTCTGAGTTTAAAACTGATCCCTGGACTATTGTGCAATATCTTTGGGGCTTTGAAGTGATCTTATTTGGTGCCGATTGTTGTATTGTTGTTGCTCTCTACTTATTTTATTACTTTCTGTCATTGTCTGTTTTCCAGGTATCTTCCTAGCTCAGTGAACTATGCTTAAATGTTGATCTTGTAATCCAATGATTATGGTGGAATACAAAGTGCATTTCAACTCAACTGCTTCTCTAGTTCCTCTTTTGTTTTCTATTATACGTGAACCTGTAATACTAGGCACTAGATAAGTTGGTTTAGCATGTTGTAGATTTGATTCTTAGTTTGTGTCTAAACATTTGGCTTCGTTGATTGAATAGCATGATTAAGGAATACATGAATAAGATTTGTAAATGTTTCTTTGTATAAACAGATCATGGACTTTAACTTGTAGCTCTACTTTGATTTTATACTGTGGATGTTAAATCTCATTGCGTTTCTGCTGGGAATAATTGTTTTTTTGTAAATTCATTTGGATCCGTCGAGTTGCTGAATGTGAATTTGTACGTTAGTATCAGGTTCTGATTTAAACAAATTGTTTGTTTGGGAGTTGAAGTTTAGATTAATTTTGAGTTTGTTGTGTAATGGGCATCAGGCATGATGGTCGAACAGTTGTGTGATTTGGACTCATGGTCCAAGTGTTTACCTGGTCATTTTTTCTCGAGCAATTAAAAATGGAAATTTGAATACATGCAAATGGTGTTTGGATTTTTTACAATCAGGAGTTTCAAATTGCTAAGCCACTTCCGTGTTCTTCATGATATCTACTAATTAGCATATTAAATTAACATAAATGTGGAAACAGTTAATGTTTCATGAGTAGTTAGTGATTTGTATATATATTCTGAATTCGATCATCAACTTTGGAAGATTAATTTGAGTCTTTTAAAAGAGATGATCCAGCAGTGTGCATTGGGTGGTGGGGTTCACGTTTGGGCCCAAAGTTTGAAGTGGTGTGCCCCTTTTCCTTCCCTTAATTAGATTTGGGTTCACATTGGGCCCAAATGCTACATTATTGCCGAGTTCAGCTCAATGTTCTAACACTTGGGGTAGTTACAATCTTAACAGCCTTTTAATTGACCTACCAACTCCCTAGATCGAAGGTGTGCCATATTGATCCAATTGAATAACTCATGGCCCTCCAAGATACAATTTGAAATTCCTTTTTTTTTTTAAATTAGAATCCCAGGCGCGCCATTTAGCTAATTCTCATGGCCCTCGCAAAGCTAACAACGCATTAGTTGCTTTTAGACGCGTTATTTAAAAACTTTACCTTCTTAAATTCGGGTGTATATTTCATGTGACCCAAATCCAAATCCCAAAACGTTGAATAAACGACATTCAACATTCTTTAAAAATCGAATAAAAGCGGATAAAAGTTAAAATTTACACATAGGTTCAAAATGTTCTAAAATCAGATAATTAAGCCGAACTTAACAGTTGAGCGATCGTGCTAGAACTACGGAACCCGGGAATGCCTAACACTTTCTCCCGGGTTAACAAAATTCCTTACTTGGATTTTTGGTTCACAGACTGTTAAATAGATTCAATCTTTCCTCGATTTGGGATTCAATCGGTGACTTGGGACATCATAAATTTCCCAAGTGGCGACTCTGAATCTTTAATAAAAATGAATCCCGTTTTAATTGTCCTTTAATTGGAAAAACTCCCTTCATTATACCCTCTTCACGGGGTGTAGTAGTGAAAAAGGAGGTGTGACAATCGGTGTGCACTATGACTTTGGCTCCCATAAGATATGACCGAAAATTTTCCATTATGAACACAATAGCCAACAACTCTTTCTCAGTCGCCGTGTAGTTCCTTTGAGCTTCGTTCATTGTCTTGCTCTCATAGCACACCGGATGAAATATTTTGTTCACTCTTTGACCCAAAACTGCCCCAACTGCAACATCACTCGTGTCACACATGAGCTCGAAAGGCCTCCAATTAGGTGCAGTAATGATCGGGGTGGTGATCAACTTATGCTTGAGAAGTTCAAAGGCTTTCATACATCTCTCATCAAACACGAACTTTGTATCCTTTTCTAGCAACTTACACAAAGGATTCACTACCTTCGAAAAGTCCTTGATAAATTACCAGTAGAGCCCTGCATGCCCAAGAAAACTTCTAACCCCCTTGACATAAGTGGGGGGAGGAAGTCTTGAAATCACCTCAATTTTGGCTTTGTCAACCTCAATACCATTTTTTGAAATTTTATGACCCAAAACGATGCCCTCCTCAACCATGAAGTGGCATTTTTCCCAATTTAGCACAAGATTGGTGTCTTCACACCGGGCAAAAACTCTATCCAAATTGTTCAAACACTCATCGAATGAATCACCCACAACACTGAAGTCGTACATGAATACCTCCAAAATATCTTCCACTATATCGGTGAAAATGGGCATCATACACCGCTGAAAAGTTATCGGTGCATTGCACAACCCAAAGGGCATCCGAGAGAAAGCAAAGGTCTCGTATGGACAAGTAAAGGTTGTCTTCTCCCGATACTCGGGAGCTATCAAAATTTTATTGTACCCTGAATAACCATCCAAGAAACAATAGAAGGCACGCCCAGCAAGACGATCAAGCATTTGGTCAAGGAAAGGCAATGGGAAGTGATCCTTGCGGGTTACCTTATTCAGCTTGCGGTAGTCCATGCACACCCTCCATCTGGTCACTTTTCGGGTTGGAATAAGTTCATTATTAGCATTGGTCACCACGGTCATACCACCCTTCTTCGACACATACTGCACCGATGAAGTTCATGAGCTGTTAGAGATAGGATACACTGCGCCGGCATTTAACCACTTGATCACCTCTTTTTTCGCAACTTCTTGCATTGCCTCGTTCAACCTCCTTTGATGTTCCAAGGAGGGTTTTTCATTATCTTCCAAATTTATCTTATGCCTACAGAATGCGGGGCTTATTCCCCGAATATCAGCTAGAGTCCATCCAATTGCCTTTTTCTGATTTTTGAGCACCGCCAATGTAGCGTCTACCTGCATGTTAGTAAGACAAGAGGAAAGAATAACTGGTAAAGTTGAATTAAAGCCCAAGAATTCATACCTGAGGTGTGGAGGTAATGGCTTCAACTCCAACACCGGGGGTTCCTCAATTGAAGGCTTTGTTGGGGGCGTCTTTCTATTTTCAAGATCTAAAAAGAGTTTCCCAGGCTCATAAGAATAAGAGCCCATTCCATGTAAAGCATGCACGCACTCCACTCGGCCCGCATCATCATTGACATAAAGATTCAACAATACGACCTCCAAAGGGTCCTCAATATTGATCATTGCACTAGTATCATCAATTATCACAGCCGTAACAAGATCTACAAATGAGCATACTTCTGTACAATTGGGCTGCTTCATTGATTTGCACACATGAAAAACAGCCTTTTTATCACCCACCATGAAAGTGAATTCCCTTGCTTCCACATCTACTAGAGCCTTCCCCATAGCAAGGAAACGTCTCCTCAATATGATCGGAACTTTATAGTCTACCTCACAATCCAAGATCACAAAATCAGCTGGCAAGATAAATTTGTCCATCCGAACAAGCACATCATCAACTACCTAATGGTCGCTTCATTGATCTATCTGCCATTTGCAATCTCATGGAGGTTGGCCTTGGTGGCCCAATACCCAAAGTCTTGAAAACTGAGTAGGGCATCAAATTGATACTAGCCTCTAGGTCATACAAAGTCTGCACTCCCAATAGTGCAAGGGAATGTGAAAGCACCGGGATCCTCCAACTTTGGAGCCATTGAATGTACTATAACACTAGCTTGGTGGGTCATCTTGATAGTTTCATAGTCCATGGATCTTTTCTTTGTAACCAAATCTTTTATGAATTTAGCATAACCAGGCATTTGCTCCAAAGCCTCCACCAAAGGCACATTGATGGATAGGCTCTTCATCATGTCAATGAACTTTTTTAACTGATTCTCATTCTTATGCTTGGCTAGCCTTTGAGGATAAGGTGGAGGGGGCCTAGGCAAGGGCGCCTTGGCTTTTGGCACAACCGGCTCCGGCATGTCAATTACGTGTTCCTAGACGGGTTCACGTCATTACGTTTCCACCTCGGCATCTTGAATATCAATCCTCACTTCTTGTTTCACATTCTCATCAACCACATTCTCAACCACCAAAGGAACTTCATCTTCTTGCAACTCAACTTCATCACCAAAAACTTGCTTTTGTTTGGACACATTCACATCACCGCCTCTTCCACTCCTTGTAGTTACCGCCATAACATGATTGTTCCCACCCTTTGGGTTTACTACCGTATCACTTGGTAGAGCATCATTAGGGCGTGTATTCAAGGACTGAGAGATTTGACCTAGTTGCACCTCCAAATTCCTAATTGAAGTATTGTGAGAAGGCAAGTGCGCCTCGGAATCCGCATTCTTTTTCATCATTTGTTCGAACATCATTTCAATTCTACCCATTTCATTGTTGGATGAACTAGGACCCCGGGATGGAAAAGGTGGTGGATTGCTCGGTTGTTGGTACATTGGGGGCCTTTGAAAGCCTTGCCCCTGATTTCCTTGGTTATTGTTCCATCCACCTTGGTTGTTGTTGTTTCCACCCCAATTGTTGTTGTTGCCCCAGTTTCCTTGATTGTTCCGGTTATTATTTTGATTTTCCCAATTGTTGTTACCTTGATATTGATTGTTCCAATTATTGTTGCCTTGTTGTTGGTTACCCCAATTGCCCTGGGATCTCCATTGTTGTTGTTGGTTGGAAGAATTGCCTCTTTGGCCTTGGTAATTATTATTCACATATTGTACCTCTTCATTCTGCCCCTCATAACAATCATCTTGGAATCCACCACAATCATTGTCAAATTGATCCGAATTCCCTTGATTCTGTTGACCTCTCTGTCTTCTATTGTTTACAAGCATGTTAACACCCTCTATAGCATTCACTTGGCGAGGATTCTGAACTTGTTGCAACTGTGCCTTTGCTAATTGGTTCATTGTTGTTGTAAGTTCTGCTATAGCATGTCCATGGTCATGTAGTTCTTTATGCAAATAATTAACCATGGGGTCACTCTGTGGCACATTGGCTCTACTTTGCCAAGCGGAGGATGTGTCATCCATTTTATCAAGAATAACACAAGCTTCATCATTAGGCAGCTTCATGAAATTACCCCCAGCCAATTGGTTCACTATGCATTGATTCGTTGTATTGATGCCTCGATAGAAGTTTTGTTGTATCATCGCCTTTGTCATATAATTGTTGGGGTATTCCTTCACCATAGTTCTATACCTCTCCCAAATCTCATGCAATGGTTCCGTGGGCTCCTGCTTGAAGGCTAAGATCTCATCCTGTAGTGCTGCCATGTGCCCTTTTTGGCAAATTATTGCCATAAAACCCATAAAAACTATTTTTTTGATAAATTAATTGTATCATTGAATTCATCATTTAATTCATGATTTAGAATGGAAATTGGGAAGAAAATTTGTGAAATCTTTCAAAAATGTAAAATAATAATCTGAAGGACCAAATGGTATCGGAATTGGATAATTTTGGTATGGTTAGACTCGTGAGGGCATGAGGATTCTGAAAATATAAATTTTACCCGATTCCAAAAGGTGGGCCCGAGGGGCATTTTTGTTATTTTACCTAATTTCAGGTATTAGCTTAGAATATAATTGTTGAATCACTTACTTGAGGTGTTATTTACAATATGCAATTGAATTGATTAGATTTGGGCCATTTGGAGTCGGATACTCGTGGCAAGAGCGTGGTTTCGGGTTGATTTTGAGTCGGTTCGAGGTAAGTGGCTTGTCTAATCTTGTGTGGGGGACTTTCCCCTTAGGATTGATATTGTGGTAATTGAAATGCCTTGTACGTGAGGTGATGAGCGCATACTTGTGCTAATTGTTGGAAATCCATTTTTTCATTAAAAATAGCCTTGAATTGTGTTCTTCTTTTTCTAGTTTACACTATTGGAAATTAAGCCTGCTGCTAACCTAGAAAAGCATGTCTACTCGATTAAACAGCTTTATCTGCCTTAACTGTCTTATTTGTATTATGTGAAACATGCTAGGTTAGGATTATATGCTTTTACCTTGGTATGAAATTGATTGAATTGAGCTCTTGTTGCTGCTGTGTTGTTTCCTTTGGGACTACGGAATTGCATTCCGGGAGATCCCCCTGCACTTTTACATTGGAACTACGGGATTGCACCCGATAGATTCTCCAGTACTGAGTATTTATATTGGGACTACGGATGTAGTATTCCAGTATATCCCCGCGCATTTACAAGTTGGACTATGGGACTACACCCGAAAGATCCACTGGATATAATATTTATATTTGGGGACTATAGGACGGTATCCTGGGAGATCCCCAGTTGTTGATATTTATATTTGGGGACTACAAGACGTTATCCTTGGAGATCCCTGGTTGTTATCTTGGAGCTGAGTTGTATTCTCTTTCTGTGTTTTATTTGCTTCTGTAATAGTTGTTGTCGTTCTTCATAACCTATGTTACTTATTTACACTGCTTATTTCGCACTGTTAAATCTTATATCTTATTTAACCTCAGTAGGGCCCTGACCTTCCTCGTCACTACCCAACCGAGGTTAGGCTTGGCACTTACCGAGTACCACTGTGGTGTACGCATGCCCTTCCTGCGCATGTTTTTCATGTGATCCAGGTACTTCGACTCACTATTACCACCCATGAGGCGAGGCGACTGCTATAGTGACTTCGAGGTATATCTGTCGTGTCCGCAGACCGAAGAGTCTCTTTCTATTCTTGTTGTTTAGTATTAGCCCTTCTGTATCTTCGTTCTTGTTAGACATTCTGGAGTTAGAGCTATGTAGTATTTCTTAGCTTGTGATTCATGGGTTTCCAGGTCTTGGATTTATGTGTTGGTTTTGAAAACTTGATATTGTGTATGCCCAAGAGCATCATAAATACTGTTTCATTCGGTTATTTTTTTTTAGGTTTAATTATTTCTTCCGCATTTGTTAGGCTTGTGAGCACGTGATTTTTGCCCTATATGAATTACTCCCATAATTTCAAAACAAAAATATTTTCTTTTTATTATTTGCAATTTCGTGAATTTTTGTGGTATTTTATGTTAATTGTTGGCATTTTGTTTGCACATTTTAATTCGTAAAAAAATATAAACAATGTTTGGCATCTGCATTTAGGGTTTTAATGTTACATTTTTAGGATTAATTAGAAATTAATTGTTTCATAAAATGGAAAATTAAAAAATATATGTTTAAGTTGCATCTTTAATTTTGATCTTGACTTTGAGTAGTGTGTCTTTTTAAATTTGTTTTGTGATAATTATCATAGGTGTTTAATTAGTTTTAGGGTTAATTGAATTTTAGGAATTAATTTAGATGTATTTTAGTTTTAAATCAACAAGGAAAAAGGAATTAAAAAGAGGTTGAAAAAAGGGGGAAAAGGAAATAAAATGAAAAAGAAAAGAAATTGGGCCATTTTTCAGTTAGGCAACCAGCCCAAACGGACCAACATACCAGGCCCAAATCACGTCTCAACCCGGCCTGCCCCCTCCCCCCCCCAAGTGAAACGGCGTCATTTCGTCAAGGAGCAATCCCAGCCGTCGAGGATCTTTGATCCAACGGCTGGGAAGTGGGTACTTTATAATATTTAAGTGTTTGAAAACCCCCCTCCTACCCCTCACTGATCTCCCTCACAACCCCTTCTCTGCAAACCCTAACGACGTCGCATCTAAATCCTCCATCGCCGGTGGCGGCGCCGCCACAAACCAGCTTCAAATTAACACCAAATGCCCCCCTCGACTTCCCCAATCCAAATCTGCAAACATTGGCCCTCAAACATACCCAAGACTCCTCGAATCTTCGCTGGAAGGTGGAAACCCTAGCGCCGTCACAAATTTCTTCGGTGGCGGCGGCGCTTCCATTCGACCCCAAAATCATACCATAGAACCCCCCCCCCCCAATCCTAACATGACAACAACACCTTTCGAATCCACTCGGAGTCACTCAAATCTTGGATCCGAGGTCAAGCTTCAGTCGTTCAAGCCGTCGACCTCAAGTTGTTTTGCTGTGATCCTCGTGTGAGTTACATCACCAGACATTGAGTGTCGAGTAAAATCAGTAAGACTTCTTTTTTTTTTTTTAACAATCTATCCTTGTTCTTCAGTTGATTTGATTTGGAATTTTTGCTTAATTGATTTTGTTCAGTATGTTTTAGTTTTAATTTTCACTTTTGGTCTAATTCTTGGTCCTGTGGATTCTTCCTTTGGGTTTGACTCCTTGTTTGGCTCTATTAACATAGGTTTTAAACCTTTAATTTTCACTTTTATTGAGTAGTTAGTTGGATTTGATTTTTCTGTTTTTTCTTATCTTTCTTAGAATTAATGTTAACTCAGTTTGGTTCGTAATTTTGTGGTTGATTTCGATTTTTGATTGTGCTGTGGTATTGATTTTATTTTAATTCTAATTTGCTGATTAGTTCCCTGTTTAGCCTTAACATTAATTAGGGCTGAATTCTAATCTTAATTAATTAGTTCAATTTTCAAGTTCTCTTATAATTGTTTGGGTATAGCTGAGTGTTTCAGACATTAATTAGTTAACTAGGGTCATCTTTTGACCAGGGTAACAAGGTTAAGGGGGTTAGTTCAACTAGGATTGGTAATTTTAGAATGAATGAAAGGGTAATATGGGTAATTCAACATAAGGAAATCTGATAATAACAGAAAATGGAATTCCCTAGGACCTTCTAGATGGGGTTTTAAGTTGAAATTCAAAAAAATAGGTGTAGTGACTTGGGTAGCAAGTCAATAAATAAGGGACTAAATAGTCTAAAAGTGAAAACAAAAGGGACTAAAGGGCAAAAGAGTAAGCCTGCAAGTGTTGCCCTAGTGGTTTTCCTATAAAAGGCACCATTTCTTGCCTTTCAAGGCAAGGTTTGAGAGCTAGAAATCAGAAATCAGAGGCGACTAACACAATAATACAAAAATACCATTGAGATTATCTCCTGCCTTTCAGATTTCGAAAGTTTTTTTTAGTGCTGAAAATCTCTGGTTCATTGGGGTAGAATGGTTTGAATTTGTTTGTTAAAAACTTGGTTGGGATCATCGTTGAATGCTATTCGATTGAGAATGAATTGGGGTTGTTATCCCATCATCTTGGGGCTGAAATGAACTGATTGTTTTGAGTCTTGCTATGCTGCTGCTGCCTTGTTCATCTACTGACCTCACATTGCTTTGTTTCCTTTCATTTCTCCAGGTATTTTCATAAGGCATGGATGACAAATGACTGTACAATGCATTATGTAGTGGAAACTTGATCAAATACAAATTTACTTTGAGCTTGGGTGTTTTGTTTGCTTCTATTTTCAGTAATACTTTTGTAGTAAGTTTAGAACTCTGCACATTATTTTTAGTCTTCACATGCTTTGAAAATACTGTAATAAAGGATTAATACCATTGAATTGAGGATGACTGTTTGGTTTCAATATAAGTACAAGGCTCAAGAGCTGAACATGAGAGTTGTCCTTAGCAGATCTGTAACCATTAGCTTGTTTTTGATTGTTAGTTTAAGTTTATGAATAAATGCAGTATTGTGTTTTGACTCGAATGACTGTAGTATTATGCTGAAATCGCTACAGGTGCTGTTGCAATTGATAATTAGTAATGGTGTCAATTTTCAGATCTGTATGATTTGTATGTTCTTCAAATAATGAAAGGTTTTCTTTGTCCTAAAAATGAGAGCATGCCTTCGTTCCTTCCCATTATAAAGGCATGTCATGTAGTTAAAAGAGTTAAGGCTTAATGTTATGTTGTTTTGCTTTCAAATACATACTGAAAATGCAAAGTGTTGAGGCTGGTGGGTTCAACTTGAAACCTAGGGAGTACCAACCTATAGCCATGAAATTTGGTCCTCGTGTGGGTTCGATATGAGACCCCTTAGCTTTCATGTACCTGGTCCATATTCTTAAAGAGTTCGAGTAATTTAATCATGCTGGGATTTTGACAGAAGCCCCATTTAAAGATGTTAAATCGACTTTCATGTGTTTTTGAGTGTTAATTAATTTGTATTAAGTAATTTTCGGACAACCTATTGTCTCGTGATTTGGGGCTGCTAGTTTTCGGCCCAATGGTGCTGTTTTCCTTTTCAGCAATCTGGTCGTAGGACTGGGCTTTGCTAGGAGCCCAATATCTTTGCATATTAAGCCTGCAACAATGGCTACTCGAGCCAGACTTTATCAGTTGGGCCTCACACCAGGCTTGAATTCTGATTTCAGCCACCAGTTTTTTTATTCCGTCAGTTTGAACCTTGGTATGATTTGGACCCTTTAGCACCTAGATAATTGAGTTTCTTTAGTTAGCGGAGGCGAGCCATATTTAGATAACTCATAGTCTATGGCCCTCCGAGCTTTAGTTAAAACATCCTTTAAAAAATATGAATTGAGGTGTGCCGCGCCAAAATAAAACGACAAATGCGTGGCCCTCGTATAATTATGTCTTTAAAATATTTAGAACGTGAGGTGTGCCATTTAGCTAATTTCATGGCCCTCACAATGTTAACAATGCGTTAGTTGCTTTAGGCGCGTATTTTAATAATCTACCTTCCTAAACTCGGGTGTGCATTTCATGTAACCCAAATCAAATCCCAAAACGTTGAATAGGATGTGTTCAGGATTGCGGGTGCATTTCATGTGACGCGATCCAAAGGCACGTCTTAAATGACGTTCAACTTTCTTTAAAAGATGAATAAAAGCGTTAAATAATTTAGAATTGCACATAGGTTCAAACTGTATTAAAATCAGATAATTAAGCTGAATATGACAGTTGAGCAACTGTGCTAGAACCACGGAACCCGGGAATGCCTAACACCTTCTCCCGGGTTAACATAATTCCTTACTCGGATTTCTGGTTCGTGACTATTAAACAGAGTCAAACCTTTTCCTCGATTCAAAATTCAAACCGGTGACTTGGGACACCATAAATCTCCCAAGTGGCGACTCTGATTTTAATAAAAATGAATCCCGTTTTGGTTGTCCTTTAATTGGAAAAACTCCCCTTTATTATACCATTTACGGGGTGTAGTAGAAAAAGGAGGTGTGACAAGGCTTACCTAGTCATAGGGACTAGGTGCCATCACGACAGTTCACGGAGGGCGAACTGGGGGTCGTGACAAGTTGGTTACATCTAAAAAACACAAATCTATCATAAAACCCATCAATTATCAGATCACTTTTTTGGCGCCGTTACCGGGGAGCTAACAGTTTTGGCTATCTATTTAGTTAGATTTGTGTTTTGTTCTTCTTTCCTTCTTTGTTACTAATTTGTGCATGTCAATATTTCAGGTACAAAAACGGCTTTAAATGCTAATGACCCTCTTAGAAACGTGAATGTGGGGGAGGAGGTAGATGACAATGGAGATGAAGAGGTGCCTGTTGTACCTCAAGGAAAACGTAGAGGCCGCCAAGCCAATGCAAATGACAATATTTCAGACCTTCCTCCGCCACCTCCAAGAGTGGCTCCTAGAGTTCTTCCCAACCAAGGCTATGCTAGTGCAATTGTTCCGCCCCAGATCCGGGTGGGCAATTTTCAAATAACCAATGTGATGCTGACATTGTTGGAGCAACGTGGGTACTTCACGGGTGTTCCCACTCAAAATGCCTACAAACATCTCAAGGGGTCCGTGGATACCTGTTGGGGGAGCAAGCAAACCAATGTGTCCAAGGATGCAATTCGATTGAGGCTCTTCCCATTCTCACTTAGAGGGAAAGCATTGGATTGGCTTAAGCGACTTCCTAACCATTCCATCACAACTTGGGATGAGTTGGGAGATAAGTTCATTGCCAAATTTTTCTCACTAGGGCAACCGCGCCAAAAAGTGATCGCGGCCTACTCCACACTATCAATTAAGTAGCGAGAGAGGGTCGGAGCAGCTTTTACCCGATTTAGGGTCGGGATCGATATCCACAGAGAGCTAGAATTTGGAATCGAGTATCTATCCAGTGTAGAGTTGCATATGTGTTCCAAATTACACTTCTAATCATTTTTGAGGTTTTGTTTAAATTTTAATTTTATCAACTACTATGCTAATTTAAACCAGAATAAGCTAAGAATTATAATGTTACGGATTGTTCAAATGATTAAAAAGGCACTAGGGTAGCGACTTCCGCCTAGGTGGTCAATTGATGGGTACTTGAGTCTAAGGCACGTTTGACATATTTGGGGAGTATGATATAATCGTTGCACGACTTTTCCCACTCTACACCTCTCGATGGTTCCAGTGATTTTGCTTGAATTGACTTTCTCAAGACCAATTGGGTATGCAAATTTGCTCAAGCAACTAGGGTTCAAGTCGGGTATTACTCTCTGGAGGTTTAACCCTTTAATTGGGGCTATCAATCTCTTGAGTACGCCCCAATCCCTTGTTGGACCAATTTCGGAGACTTAGGCTCTCTTTCTCAAGAAGAACCCAAGTCAACTAAACACAAACTAGTGTTTGCAATCACTAATTCAGAAATTAACCATGAAATTGGCCTAAATAACAAACACCCATAGTCAATTTAGCCCTAACATACAAGACCCATCAATTTCCCATACTAGGGTTGAGCCACAACCCTAGCTTATGGGTCTAGATACTCATATTTAAAAAAGAAAAGCAAGAAATGGATGAAGAAAAATGCATATTAATTAATTACTAAGATAGACACAAAGATTCAATGATGAAATGTAGATAAAATTGCCCAAAATGGCTACACCACGAGCGCTGCTATGTTCTGATACTGTCTGCTTGACCTAAAAATGGAAAATAAGCTATTTATACTAAGCTGACAATTTTGGACAAAAATACCCCTACGGGGACCGCTGTCCGCACTAGGGCTTTGGACTTGACAAACTTCTCTCTGAACTTTGGCATCGCGGACCGCAGAGAATGGACTGCGGCCGCGGAGGCTTTTAGTACGGTCCGCATAAAAAGGACCGCGGACCGCATTGGCTTGACATCTTGAAATTGTAGCTCTCTGATTCTCCTCACTGCGGACCGCAGAGAATAGACTGCAGCCGCGTTGATCTCAGTGCGGACCGCACAAAATGGTAGTGTAGCTGCACTACCTCTTTGCCTGGAAATCATGCTCTCTGAATCTCCCAGTGCGGACCGCACAGAATGTAATGCGGCCGCACTGGCTTTGTTTTGCCTGAGCTTTGTCTACTTGTGCAAGTTTCACTCCTTTTGAGCTGATCTTTGACATCTTGTCACTTTGCTGATCAAGCCTGCAATCAAGCACAACTTGTAAGCCTTTTTGGGACTATTTTGTTCAAATTCCTAATCAAAACATAAGAAAGAAGGAGTATAAAAGGTATCAAAATCCCTAGTTATCAGGGTAAAAAATCTTGAGTTATCATAAAATCTCTTGGTCTCATACAACAATAAGTTGAGAATGGACTTATGTTAATCCAATTGGTCGACATTAGCTCACATGGTATGAAACATGTGCTACATCATTTTCTCACTTTTCCAAAAGAGCGTATGTCTTTATTTCATAAAGAATGTTGTACAAATGATATTTAGACACCATAAGTATCTAAATTTCAGTTCTTTGATCAACAATATCATTTTTAACTCGCATATGGCTCACAAAGTAGACTAGGTGAATGTTTTTTTTACCCTAATGACCTTATGTCATTGTTTAAGCGACATTCTGATTTTAAGCGAATAGCTCTCAAATTATCCTTATGATAACTTTGCTTAAAATCATGTCTCATCTCCTCACATCACTAAGATAGGCAGGCGGTTTCTTGTGTGAGAAGGCCATCCTCATGTCTACTCGACATATTTATAAAAAATAAGCAAAGAATGTACATAGCATTCAACAATAAAAATGTGTATGTATGTAAATCAACTTTATTGATAATCAAAGAACATAAGTTTGAGAACACGGGAAAATAAATAACAAAATAAAGCATCTCAGAGTCTACGCAAGCCTTGAGACCTAGTGTGTCGCACAAATGCATCTCTAGACAAAGGCTTGGTCAATGGATTTGCTAACATATCTTTTGTAGACACATACTTCACATTCACTACCTTGCGTCTAACTATGTGTCTCTCATAGTTATACTTGATATCTATATGTTTGGTTTTACAATGAAACTTTGGGTCCTTGGTGGAGGATATTGCATCCTCATTATCACAATAGACTAATACTGGTTTAGTATTTTCAGTGATATCCATCAAGTGCTCCAAGAACTTTTTCAACCAAACAACTTCTTGTGTTGCTGCTGCGAGAGCCACGTATTCGGTGTCCATCGTAGATAGTGATACACATGATTATTTCTTACTACTCCATGATATGTCCCCATCACTGAGTAAGAAACTTATCCTAAGGTAGACTTCCTCTCGTCCAGATCTCCTCCATGATCAGCATCACTGTATCCAACTAATCGCAGATCTTTGCTGCCTTGATAACAAATGGCATAATCAGCAGAACTGCTTGACAGATATCATGTCCAATGCACACCATAGCATATTTTAGACTTCCGAATGCGCTCCTATAAGGAACTCAGCTCATTCTTTCTGCCTTTTCAGGAGTCTTAGGACACATCTGACTTCCCAAGGTATGGCCTTTACTGATAGAAGTTTTAGCTGGGCTACTATTTTGCATATTGAATCGTTCAAGAACTTTTCTAATGTAATTATCTTGTGAGAGATACAATAGTTTCTTTGGACAGTCTCTTGAAATCTTAACCCCAAGAATATATGCAGTTTCACCCATATCTTTCATCTCAAATTGAGATGACAACCATGACTTTATCTCGGTTATAAATTCCTTATTATTTCTAGCTATAAGTATGTCATCTACATGCAATGTTAAAATCACAAGCTTGTTTCTTGATCTTTTGGTATAAATGCAATGGTCTTCATCCATCATGGTAAAACCATTGGATACAACAACATTCTGAAAGCGTATATACCACTGCCTTGAAGATTGTTTGAGGCCATAAATAGACTTCAAAAGTCTACACACCTTTTGTTCGTGGCCCTTTCCAACGAAATACTCAGATTGTTCCATATAAATTTCTTCATCCAGTTCTCCACTGAGAAAGCCAGTCTTTACATCCATCTGATGTAATTCAAGATCCAAGCTTGCAACAATAGCTAGAACCAGGCGAACTGAGGTAAATCGTACATCAGGCAAGAAAGTCTCTTCGTAGTCTATTCCTTTCTGATGTATATACCCTTTCGCCACCATTCGAGCTTTATATCTCTCAGCTGTGCCATCATCCTTGAGCTTAATTTTGAGAACCTATTTGCTCCTAATTGTTTTGCGTCCTTCAGGGAGTTCAACTAGTTCCCAAACTTTGTTGACTCTCATAGACTCCAATTCATCTTCCATTGCTTTTGTCCATTTATCCATAGAAGGGCATGAGAGAGCCCCTTTTACATTTTTAGGCTCATTTCTTCTTGTAGGAGCATCATAAATAGATCGCCGCCTTCAACATCAAATCGTCGTTGGGGAATCTTTTTACGAGAACCATGTCTTATTTGTGATTCATCATTGTTCCCATTTGGATCAATGTCGCTCCCACTCAGATCAAGATCATTCATCCTGCTCCCACTTGGAACAACATATGTCACAATCTCATTCCCACTTGGAACAAGATCCATTCCGTCACTTCCACTAAATGTAGAATGATTACTTTCATTCGCATATGATGATGAAGGAGGTCTTCGATGAGAAACTAATTCATCATTTGCTAAAATTCTCCCACTCGAATGAAGTGATTTATGTACTTCTTGATCCATTATCTCAAATAATGTTAGGTCTTGACCTACCTCTCCCTTATTAGGGAACTCATCCTCCAAGAATGTGACATCTCGTGATTCAAATTCAGTTACACTCCCACTGTCTTGCTGACCTATAAACACATAACCCTTTGAGGTTTCAGAGTATCTTATAAATAAACTTCTCTTTCCCTTCGTGCCCAATTTGCCATATTTGTGAGAGGAATCATGTGTATAGGCAGCACAACCCCAAGGTCTTAATACACTTAGGTCGGGTTGTCTTCCAGCCCATAACTTATATGGAGTAGTAGTAACTTATTTTGTAGGCACTCGGTTAAGTACAAAGGCGGCAGTAAGCAACGCATCACCCCCAGTAACTAATTGGGAGGTTAGCTTGTGCCATCGTTGACCTAACCATTTCTAGGAGCGTTCTGTTTTTTCTCTCAGCAACATCACTTTGTTGTGGAGTATTCGGGATAGTCAACTAATGAACTATTACATTTTCATCACATAAATTATTAAAATGAGTTGATAAATATTCACAACCACGATCAGTTCGAAGAGTTTTTATGTTCTTATCTAATTGATTTTCCACTAAGCTCATATAGCTTTTGAAGGAACTTATTGCTTCTAATTTTTGGGAAATTAAATAGACAAAACTGAAATGGGTAAAATCATCAATAAATATGATGAAATAACTTGCTCCATGCATAGCCCTAACATTCATAGGCCCACAGATGTCCGAATGGATTAATTTCAAAGGATATTCACCTCTAGTCGCCTGGCCAAAAGATGTTCTTGCAGATTTTCTAGCTAGACAATCTTCACAAGTGGACAATTTCACATGTTCAATGTTGGAAAGCAGACCTTGTTTTGCTAACCTTTGCATTCTTTGTTGACCAATATGACCAAGTCTAGCATGCCATATGTTTACATCACTATCATATTTATGTGAAGAAACAAACATAGAAAAACTAGCATTATTATTAAATTAATCATAATCCATATCTATAATAATTAAACCTTTGGTCACATGACCAAAACCTAATAAAGTTGAACCAAAAGTCAACTTGGTAGAAGTGCCATGACAAAATAAGTCAAATCCTAGCTTAAGCAAAACTAAAACTGAAATAACATTCCGACGAATTATTGTGCAAAGAGAACATCATGTAGTATTAGGTCTCGGCCACCACACAGGACTAACTTGCATGTACTGATCCATTCAATAGCAACATTATTGTTGTTTCCCATGTGAGCACGTGATTTTTGCCCCACACAAATCACTCCCAAAAATTCAAAATAAAATAATTTTTCCTTTTGTACGCAATTCTGTGAATTTTTCGTGATATTTTCAGCTATTGTTTGCATTTGTGTGTGCATGTTTATTTGATCAATTAAATAAGAAAATACAAAAATAGGTTGCATTTGCATTTAAGATTTAATTTTATAAATTTTAAGTTAAATAATAAATTACTTATTTTTATAAATTGAAGAAAAAAATAAAAAAATTAATGCACTTTGCATTTTAGTGTCTTATTGTGTGATTTGGTATTTAGGTATTTGTGATAATTATTATTTAGATATAATTAGTATTGTTAAGTTAATTTGGTTTTATAATTTTAGGTTTCAATTTTGGAAAATAGGAAGAAAATAAAAGAAAAAGAAAAGAAAAGAAAAGGGAAAAGAATTAAATAAAAGAGAAGTCATTGGTTTTGGGCCAGTTGCTTTAAATCAAAACAGGCCCAGACATTTTTGTTAATAAAATCGTCCAAGCCGGCCCAATAACGCGTCCAAAACCCGGTCCAGGAGGTTCCTCATACAGAATAGTGAAACGACGTAGTATAGGAGAAAAACTACGTCGTTTCAAGATCAGTAGATCTCGACCGTCCATCCCCTCACATCCAATGGTCCCAAAGCTTAACCCTTAATCGCCTAACCAGACCCGACCCATTTTTCTCTACCCAGTCCACCCCCACTTAGACAAAATGACCCCGTTTTTATTAAGGGATTAATCATAGCCGTTGGATTTCAATCATCCAACGGCTCTAATTAATTCCTTAATTTTAATATATCTAAAATATAACCCATTACCCCTTCTCAGAACCCCCCCGTCCCCCGTCTCTCTAACCCTAGAAACGACCCTATCATTCACCGCCTCACCCCGCCGCCCTCCGCCCACCGGAAATTGCCTTACGGTGGTTCCGGTGGCTCAAACCCTTCCAAATTTATGCCATAGACTCCTCGTCACCTCCCCATCTCCGATCCACCCTTAGTTTTCCTCGAATCCCAGCCCAGCTTCTCGAATCTTCAAAAAACCAAGCGGTCCCTCCGCCGTGTCCGGCGGCCGGTGGCCAAATGCCACCAAAAATACACCCCTGAACCACCAGCACATCATTTTCCCAAATCCCAACCTCTCTTCCTTCGAATGTTCCTGGATTTGTACGAATATCAAATTTTAGCCAGGAACCCTAATAGCCGCCACCATTCCCCACCACCTTCTGGTGGCGGCGCCGCCTCGATCCAATCCCAAACTAACACCAAATGACTACCATGCCTCCCTCACCCCAAATCCCGTATCATTTTCCTTCAAACATCTCTGGAACGATTCGAATATCGAATCAAAGGTTTGAGCCCTAAGAGCCTAAAATAGAAACTACGCAGGCAGGGTCAATGACTCAATCTCATGAAGTTTTAGGACCGATTACATCGCAAAATGATGTCCTTAACCTGTTATTGACAAAGAACAAATGAATGACATCATCTTGCGGTGTAATTGAGAAGGTCAAATAGCAGTTTCAAGTCCAAACGGTAAGTTTTCTTAAGTTTTTATGTTCATTTTAGTACTTGCTTCACTTCTTCTTCTTTTTTATCTTGATTAGTCTAGGTTCCGACTGAGGTTATGCTCTGATTTCTTTTTTTTTATTATTTTATCCATTCTGTTTGGTTTTTAGATTTATTAACTAGCTTTTGTGTTTAAGATTGGTATTTGAATTGGCCCTAAGGTCACTAGGTTCAATGAAATTGAAACCAGCATGCTTAATTTTGTTTGATTCCCTGTTAATTAGCTGGTGTAACTGTTTCGATGATTCAAATATGTTTTTCATTGTTAGTTTCTTGCTAATGTCCATAGATTGTTTATATGAAGGGTTATTTATGATAATGTTTCAATGCTAAGCCTTTAGGTTTCAGAAACTGATTCTTATTTCTTGGCAATTGTGTATTAGGGAATTGTTTGTTTATTCTGTAAGTGTTTAGAATTTTCAGAGGTTCTAATTGTATAACTAGGAATTTAAAAGGGTAATACCATAATCATAGGGAGTAGTTTGGATAGTCTGACCTTAGGAAGATACCTCAATAATTGAATTAAGTGGCTGCCAATTAAGTGGCGCACTAACTGATTAAATTAAAAGGCACTAAGTCATTGGGGGCAATTAAAAATTGGAAAAGGGTACAGGTAGTGGAAATGACACCAGTTTAGTGCCCTTTTAGGAGCTGGAAAGTAAGAGAAAATGGGAACATAATTGAAAAGGCATGTGTAAAGGGAAATACACAACCTGCAAAGGGGAGGGACATAATTAAGAAATTGTAGAATACACATTAAAAAGGATATACATGCTGGAAAGGGAGGGGACTGATTGATATAAAAAGGGGAAGATGGAGATACAAACGAAAAAACTGAATAGATAGACCTTAGAGAGAGCTAAAAAAAAGGGGGAGACTGGAAATACATATTGAGAGAGAGTTTAAGAAAGGTTAAGAACATCAAAAGGGGCTGAATTAAAGAAGCATTGTCCTGTTGCAATTTACATTTTTTGAATTTGGAAATACTATTTTCATTGTTGGTTTGAGCTGATTCCACTGTTACATTGGTTCTACTGGTGTTGTGTGTTGTTGCTTAGCTGTTGATCTCACTTCTGTTACTTCTTTTCATTTCCATGTATCTACTTTGAGCCTCAATGATTGAAATGAATCTGAAGATTGAAATGAAAAGCTTAAGTTTAAGAATGGCATCTTTATACTTATTTGATTTTAAAAGTCTGGCCTTGATTTTATGTTTGAAATCTATTTGTTAACTTAATGGATTGAATTCTAGTTTAGGTAAGTGAGTGTTGTTAGTGTGTTAAAGCATAAAGTTATCGTGAAATTGGGGTCACACTCTGGCCGGCTGAATTAATAGTTAGATTCTAGCATTGAATAAGTTGAACTTTGGTATAATTCTGAACTGTTTATGGAAGTTTGGTCAAGCACTAAGTTCAGTCAAGTTTAGTTACATTTTATGTTCTCATTAATTTGAGTTTGAATAGAAATTTCTTTTTGCAGTTAAATATCAGTTATCAGAGTTCTTTGCTGGGAATCTTATTAAGTTAGTCAAGTTATTTCACATGTTGAAGTTAAACCTCATTCGAGTTTAAAGGGTTACTGAGTGAGCTGTAATAGGTGTTTGCACGCAAAATTCATAAAATCCATGTAGCACTATAGAACATTTCCCGAATTCAAGTTGTTTAATTGAAGTTTTTTTTTTTTTTGGAATTTGAATTAATAAGGTGTGTCGATAAATATTCATGGTAGTATTGGATGTTGAATGAGCGGAATAAGTCAATATCGTGTAGTTTTTCTTAGATTAAAGCATTAGAATTCGAATTTGCAATTATTACTGTTAGTAAAATGCAGAAGTTTTTCTCCCTTTTTTTAATCATGTACAACTGGAGTTCTTGATTGCCTTTGAATCACTGTTGGATGCCATATAACTAGTTATCGATAATTTACAACAATTCCAAAGTTACTTGCACGTGAACTAGTCTCACTCTTGGGCTCATTGTGAATTCACTGGCAGCCCCAAATGTTGTTCATGCATAGTGGGGATTCGATGTTGGGTTTTGACCCAGCAGCGGCAGGGTCCCTAATATGGGCTTGTTTTTTTGGCCCAGTTCTGTAGGCTGCCGTGAATTAAAGCCTGGCCACTTCTTTAGTCGGGTTGCCGCCTCTTTTGTGTTGGACCAAGTATTTTATGTAATGAATTAGTTTTGCCTCTTGTAAGCCGTCTTAGTTAATTAAAAAAAATCTTTAACTGCACTTAGCGTTAAGCAATCATACTATTAACTCATTGAAGTACGCCATATTAAAAAATGTAAATAGTTTATGGCACTCCGAGCTTTTAGTTTGAATTTCCCTTTAAATTGGAATTGAGGTGCGCCATGCCAAACAAAAATGAAAATTGCATGGCCCTCACTTTTTTTAATCTTGAATTGATCCTTAGATTCTGAGGCATGCCATTTAGCTAATTCCATGGCCCTCGCAAAGTGCAAACGCGTAGTTGCTTTAGGCGCGTGTTTAATAATATTACTTTCTTAAATTCGGGTGTGCATTTATGTGACCCAGATCCAAATCTCAACGATGTTAAAATATGTCAAAAAACCAAGGGTACATTTATGTGACGTGGTTCGAGATGTGTTTTAATGACGTTGTAATTCTCTTAAAAATGAATAAAAGCGGTTGAAGTTAAAATTTGCACATAGGTTCATAATTGTAAAAATTAGATGATTTAAGCCGAACTTGATAGTTGAGCGATCGTGCTAGAACCACGGAACCTGGGAATTCCTAACACCTTCTCCGGGGTTAACAGAATTCCTTACTCGGATTTCTGGTTCGCGGACTGTTAAAGAGAGTCAATCTTTTCCTCGATTCGGGATTCAACCGGTGACTTGGGACACCATAAATCTCCCAAGTGGAGACTCTGAATCTCTTAATAATAAATCCTGTTTCGATTGTCCTTTAATTGAAAAAACTCTATTTATTATACCCTTTCGGGGGAGTATGTAAAAGGGAGGTGTGATAGCTCTGGCAACTCTGCTGAGGATGGTAACCCAGAACCACTAGTTCAGGGTTAGAAATTCGAGCTTTGAATAATTGTCATTTTTGGCTTTATTTATTATCTGATTTTTATTACGTGTTTGGGCCTAATGTGCTAAATGTTGCTTTTTACCGCCTTGATAATTTTTGAACTGTGCATATGAACTGTCTTCTCACGCACCCCCTCTGAGTCTTCTTGAAATTAAAATTGGGAATTTGCTTGACATAGCCCGCTTTCTTTGAGATAGCCGAGGTGCTTGTCACCCGGTGAAGGATTTTAGCCACACCTGTTTTAGGCGGGGAGCACCACCAGTTAAGTCGGAAAGCAATGTTACTGGTACACTGACCCTACTCGGCTCGAGTTGTCCGCTCGAGTAAGCCAGTCTAGATACTTTCTCCAATAAGATTTTAACCTAGAATAACAAAGCCTCATGCCGGATCCCTAGTAGGAACGTTTTGTTTGCATCACGTGCATTTGACCTTGGAGATTCAACACAGGGGTTGGATCTGTCTAGGACAGGTGTACCCAAAATAAAAAGACCATCCTGATGCATCTTACTTGATAACTGTGCATTTGCTTCGGAGCTGCATGTTGACCGGCTGTTGAAGAATGAAAAAAAAAATTAAAAATAAAAATAAAAAAATGAGGGAAATAATTACTCTTTTGGGGAAAATCAAGGTGTGTATGTATATATATATATATATATATATATATATATATATATATATATATATATATATATATATATATATATNAGAACTACGTAAGTTTTATTTTCACCAGATGTGGGATACGTAGGAAATCCATATCGGGTTCAACTATTTTGAAAAAAAATAATAATTTAGGGGTAAATAAATGTCGTTGTTTTGCCATAAGTAAAGGTAATGACATTCTTGTCCAAAATAGCCAAATGTCCCCAAAAGGACGTCGGAAGGCTGTTTTTGCGAGAACAGCCGCCTTTGGTCATTTCTCAAAATTTTTGGCAGGTTAGCAAATGCAGCCTTTAAATCTTCTTCAAAGTGCTGAAACGCCATATTGACATGACCGAATATTTTTATGAAATTTTTAAGAAACATTGATGATTTAAAAAAAATATATATAAAAAAATATTGTATTTGTCAGTCAGAGTTTGTTATTCGATTTTTAGGCTGTATTGCCATTTTAATGATAGAGTCTTTTGGAGTCTGTTAATCTTGTAGTAAAATATGTCATTGTAGTAAACACATTTTTCTTTTATAAAAAAAATAATTTATTAGTCATTTTACACTTATCTGCAAGAACTACGCTTGGTCTAATTCATGCGGGGTCATGATACGTAGGCAATCTCCATAAGATTCAACCGTAACCAAAAGAGAAAAAAAGAGAGGAGAAACAAAAAGAGAAGAAAAAAAAAGCGGAAAAACAAGAAAGAAAAGAGAGAAGGTAAGAAATCGGGAGAAAGAGAGAATAAAAACAAAGAGAAAACAAAGGCAAGAGTGAAAAGAAGAAAAAGAAGGAGAAAAGAAAAGAAAGTTTGAAATCAGAAATATGAAAAGGCCGGGATGACGCATGCTACCGATCAAAAGCATGATATGAACTGTTAATTGCTTAGGTGCATTCATTCCCCAAATATGCGGTTACCGATATGTTAGATGCCCTAACGCTAACGTGATGGTTTCATTTTGTCATATAATTCCAGAAAGGTGGTTGGTTTGTGTTTTTTAAAGTATTTCTTCCCTGCAACACAAAGGCAAAAGCAGAGAACAACAAAACTGAGTGGGTTGATACCGATGCCCGAAAGCAGCTGGTTGAACAGGACAACGGGTTGGTAGAAGAGGTAAAAATATTGAGACAACACGTGGCGGACATGTATCGGGCATGGATGACTGGGAAAGCACCACCCCTGCCATCACCCAGCTTCCTAGATGATGTCCTTACCCAAACTCCAGACACAGCGCCAGGCGATCCTCCACACTCTCCATATTTACCCGCTTATCACAGCGTTCCCAACCACCCTAGTAGCTCCATCACTCATCGTCCAACTATCTTTTCCCAGAAGTTCCCTCCGGTCACACCCATTGTTCTCGACAATGAATACCCGCCCAAAGCTCATAACGCCTAATATTACCCTTCCGAGATTGCTCAAAAGGTTCTCAACTCGCACAAACAAGGCCCACGGGATGAGCCTCATGTTGAAAATGAAAAATTCACGGGAAGAGAAGGGTTAGATGGGGTACCTAGGAAGCTGAAAAGCATAGAACAGTCCTTAAAGGACAAGCAAGGAATGAGGGATCAGAGTAGCGTGGATTATAAAGAATCGTCCGTGTCTCCTGACATTCGCCTACCCATGGGGTTTAAAGTACCAAAATTCAGCTTGTATGATGGGTTTGGGGATCCGGTATCCCACCTAAAGTTTTATTGCAATGAAATGAGAAGTGTGGGAGAGAAAGATGACTTGATGATGGCATATTTCAGTGAGAGCCTAACTGGGGCAGCTTTGGACTGGCATAATCGTCAAAATGTTGATAAGTGGCTTGCATTGGGTGACATGGCTCAAGACTTTGTTCGATACTTTCAATGCAAATCAACTGTTAACCCAGACCGCTCCTCCCTATCTAAGATGGAAAAGAAGCTGGAGGAAAGCTTTAGGAGTTTGGGCTCAGATGGAGGGAGCAAGCTGCTCGAGTCAGTACCCCGATTGTTGAAGAAGAAATGGTTGAGTTTTTCCTACAAGCCCAGGGGCCCACCTACTTCAATCATTTGATCCCGGCTGTGTGTAGACCTTTCGATGAGGTGTTAAGAATGGGGGAGTTAGTAGAAGAGGGAATCAAGTCAGTCAAGATCATGAGTTGGTCGAAAGACATTCAGAATATCCCAGCAAGCTTGGGTGGGGAAGGGGGAAGCAGAAAAAATGATCCGATGAGTTTTCCTTATCAAGACTCCCAGTCCCGACACCGTCCCTATGGATATCCTTGTACACCAGGTGACCCTTCCCAATGTTACTTCTCTTCACAGAACTCCCAGAGTCATACACCACTTTTCCGGTACCCGACTCCACAAAATGCCTATCTACCCCCACGAGCCTGTCAGAAACCCCCTGGATCAGGTTTCCGGCCCAATCAAGCATGTAGGGATGAGAGGTGGCGGAAGAAGAAAGCCTACACTCCGTTGGAAGGGTCATACGCCAATCTGTTCCAGAGGCTAAGGAGTTCGGGCATGTTGAAGCCTATCCAGATAAAAATACCAAACCCTCTTCCAAAGAAGTTTGACTTTTCCCAAAGGTGCGCATATTGCTCGAATGCCTCGGGACATGACATAGAGAAGTGTTGGAATCTGAAGAATGCGATTCAGAAGTTTATTAATACAGACGACATTGTTGCGCCAAATCCAGATGCGGCAGACATCAACCAAAGTCCATCGCTTGTGCAAAATGAGACACACATGTTGGGTATGATTTATTTGGAAAGGAAGTTCGTTAAGAACAATGTGATGGAAACTTGCGAAGGTCCCAGTACTCTTGATGCAAAAGTCAGTGGCTAAGATGGTGAGTTAGTCGATTGGAAAGATGCACTTTTCTTGGTTAGCCAGGGAGGAGTCTTGGTGGTTCATTTTGTGGTCATTTCTGTTGTCCGGGTTATTTTTAGGGTTGTAATCCGAACATTGTCTTGTGGTCAAACCCTCTTATCCTTTCATTTTGTCTAGCTTGTTTAGTCGTAGTGGCTTGTTTAGTGTTTTCTAGGTTTGTTTCAGGTTTATTCCAAGGTTGTACTCCAGTTTGTTTTGCTTGTTTTGTTATGCGAACCGTTTCACCGTTTGTCTAATGCAAATTCCGGTCTTTTGTTACTTCCAGTCATCTTCTTTGTTTAGTTCTTTTTTATCCTTTTGTATTGTCTTTTGTTTAGTGCTGGTCCTAGTGACATGACATGCATGCATAATTCTCAGTCTGATATTTAAAAGTCAAGAAGCAATGAAACCATTTTTGAAAATAAGAACAGATTTTGACATTTTGATAGTATTTGAAGCCCGGGCCATGTGAAACTAGGGCAGATAAAACATAAAGAAATTGTAAAAGCAAGTTGGCTAAATTGACAGGGGACGTTCGTGGTAATGAGAGTGAGAGTGTTGTCTAATATCGCTTTAAAATTGACAAATGAAAAGGCAAATGTATGGATATGGTTATCAATTTTGGCATATTCAGAAGACGTTACGAATATTTGTTTAATTGTGCTATTTGTACTTAGAATAACGAAGGTATTTTGTTCTGCTATCTAAACACCTTACCCTTCGTTACCCATTTTGAGCCTTACTCGGTTTCTTTCATATCCCTCTTTCGGAATCAGTAGCAAAGATCAGAAACACAAATGTGGAAGATATGTAAAGGGAAAAGAAAAAAAATGATAAAAAAGAGAGAAGTAAAAAGAAAAAAAGAGAAAAGGAAGAAACAGGAAAAGAAAAACAACAAAAACAACAAAACAACAAAAGAGAAAGGGAAGAAAGAAAAAAAAAAAAGAGAGAGAGGAAGAAAAATCACAACAACAAAGTAATTTCTATGAGGTGAACTACGTTTGACCTGATTCCTGTTAAGGATACGTAGGCAGCCTCACGGATCGGTCATAGTAATAAAAATCCAAAAGTCCCCAAGCAAGAAACTAGGGCAGAAGTTATGGTTGTTGTGAGAAATCTGATTTCGAAAGTTGTCATTTTGAACCCTTCTGAATTGTTTTGAGCCTTTTCGATACCCTTTCTTTATAGCCGCATCCAAAAGCCCACATTATGGTCCAAAGAAAGACCTTCCGATCAGTCTTCGAGACATGCTAAAGCGAGCAGGTAAAGGTGAATCATATCAGGGGCAACACACCGGTCCAAACAAGGAAAATGAAAATGAGAGAGTCTTATTGGTAAAAACTCTCACAGGCACCGTAAGGCGATGAAAGCTAAGAGAAATGAAAAATGAGAGAGGCTTATTGGTGAAAACCTTCACGGGCACCTTGAGGCGACGGTAAGTTGAGAGAAAGAATCAAATGAGAGAGGCTTGATGATGAAAACCCTTCGGGCACTAAAAGTCGGATAAGGATTGCGAATCCAATTGGATAAGCGGAGCATTGATGCCCAATTTTACGGAAAAAAGGTACAATAAGAGCTAAACATCAGATTTGCTTGACAGAATATCTACGGGTGCATGTCATGGTCATTAGAGTTGGTATCCACATCTGATAGGTTTCTTCTTTGTAGTTTTCTCGTTAGGAATCATCTCTTTCCTTTGTCCTTACTCTAGTCCTTTTGCTTTGTTTACTCCTCATCTTGAGTCTTTTTGGTCAAAACAAGTGAGAAATGACTTCAAAATCTGCCACGACCTTTCCAGTTGAACAAAACGAGATCTGGCTAGCACACCAAAAGAGTCACAAGTCGGGAAGCAACAACAAGAACACTGAGCTGGTAATAATCAGCATGCTCTGGGGATCCTTGTGAAATACAAAGGCTTGGTATATCGATTCATGAACAATGCAACAGATGAAAGGATATGGTGCACAGATCAAAGGTATTCCCTGTGATAAGATTGACGAAAGGGTGGTAAACCAGTGACGAGCAAGACCTTCCAAGCATAAATCAAAGTTATCATGACAAGTGAAGGAGCAACAGACCTCAAGGCCAAGGCCAATGGATAAGTCAAGAAAGAACAACATATACACGGAGTGGGGGCAATGGACGTGCCTTGGGAATTCATGTGAGAAACAAAGGTTGGGGAAATGCCGGTTCAGGCAATACAACAGCAGGGGATATTGGGGTTAAACAAAGAAAAGGTATTTTATGTGATGAGGACGATAGAAAGGGGGTTAGTCCATAAACAAGCAAGGTCTTCGAGTGGGAATCAATTATCATGGGAGATATATGGGGTCAGATAAAACAGTTAGGAATCCTGCGGTTAAGTATTAGTCAGAAGGTCAGAAATTTTCGACCAAGTTCAAGGCAGTCGGACAAAGCAGAGCGTGGAAAGGAGAAAACCATCCCCAGCAAGAGTGTCACAACCAACCACCACATTTTAAATTGACAAGATTTTTCTTTGATTGAAACAGGGGCAGGCAATGTCGTTTATGTCGGAGAAACCCATCGTAAGGAAAGGCAAGCACCAGACAACTACCAAACTGGGGCAAAAATTTTTCTTTCATTTTGTCTATTTTGTTGAAGTCAGGTACCCATCTGAAGAACAGAGAAGGCAACATGGGTTTTAGGGTAAAAGTAATACATTCAAGTTTTGAAGTCAGGAGCCCGCCTGGATAGCAGAGGAATACGTTCAAGTTTTGAAGTCAGGAGCCCGCCTGTATAGTAGAGGAATACATTTCAAGTTTTGAAGTCAGGAGCCCGCCTGTATAACAGAGGAATACATTTCAAGTTTTGAAGTCAGGAGCCCGCCTGTATAACAGAGGAATACATTTCAAGTTTTGAAGTCAGGAGCCCGCCTGTATAACAGAGGAATACATTCAAGTTTAGAAATCAGGAGCCCGCCTGTATAACAGAGGAATACATTTCAAGTTTTGAAGTCAGGAGCCCGCCTGGATAGCAGAGGAATACGTTCAAGTTTTGAAGTCAGGAGCCTGCCTGTATAGCAGAGGAATATATTCAAGTTTGAAGTCAAGAGCCCGCCTGTATAGCAGAGGAATACATTCAAGTTTAGAAATCAGGAGCCCGCCTGTATACCAGAGGAATACATTTCAAGTTTTGAAGTCAGGAGCCTGCCTGTATAGCAGAGGAATATATTCAAGTTTGAAGTCAAGAGCCCGCCTGTATAGCAGAGGAATACATTCAAGTTTAGAAATCAGGAGCCCGCCTGTATACCAGAGGAATACATTTCAAGTTTTGAAGTCAGGAGCCCGCCTGGATAGCAGAGGAATACATTCAAGTTTTGAAGTCAGGAGCCAGCCTGTATAGCAGAGTGATGCATTCAAGTTTTGAAGTCAGGAGCCCGCCTGTATAGAAGAGGAATACATTTCAAATTTTGAAGTCAGGAGCCCGCCTGTATAGCAGAGGAATACATTCAAGTTTTAAAGTCAGGAGCCCGCCTGTATAGCAGAGGAATACATTTCAAGTTTTGAAGTCAGGAGCCCGCCTGGATAACAGAGGAATACATTCAAGTTTTGAAGTCAGGAGCCTGCCTGTATAGCAGAGGAATATATTCAAGTTTGAAGTCAAGAGCCCGCCTGTATAGCAGAGGAATACATTCAAGTTTTGAAGTCAGGAGCCCGCCTGGATAGCAGAGGAATACATTCAAGTTTTGAAGTCAGGAGCCCGCCTGGATAGCAGAGGAATACATTGAAGTTTTAAAGTCAGGAGCCCGCCTGGATAGCATAGGAATACATTCAATTTTTGAAGTCAGGAGCCCGCCAGTATAGCAGAGGAATACATTCAAGTTTTGAAGTCAGGAGCCCGCCTGTATAGTAGAGGAATACATATCAAGTTTTGAAGTCAGGAGCCCGCCTGTATAGCTGAGGAATACATTTCAAGTTTGAAGTCAAGAGCCCGCCTGTATAGCAGAGGAATACATTCAAGTTTTGAAGTCAGGAGCCCGCCTGGATAGCAGAGGAATACATTCAAGTTTTGAAGTCAGGAGCCCGCCTGGATAGCAGAGGAATACATTCAAGTTTTGAAGTCAGGAGCTCGCCTGTATAGCAGAGGAATACATTTCAAGTTTTGAAGTCAGGAGTCCGCCTGTATAACAGAGGAGTACATTTTAAGTTTTGAAGTCAGGAGCCCGCCTGGATAGCAGAGGAATACATTCAAGTTTTGAATTCAAGAGCCCGCCTGTATAGCAGAGGAATACATTCAAGTTTGAAGTCAGGAGCCCGCCTGTATAGTAGAGGAATACATTTCAATTTTTGAAGTCAGGAGCCCGCCTGTATAGCAGAGGAATGCATTTCAAGTATTGAAGTCAGGAGCCCGCCTGTATAGCAGAGGAATACATTCAAGTTTTGAACTCAGGAGCCCACTTGTATAGCAGAGGAATACATTTCAAGTTTGGAAGTCAGGAGCCCGCCTGGATAACAGAGGAATACATTCAAGTTTTGAAGTCAGGAGCCTGCCTGGATAGCAGAGGAATACATTCGTTTTGAAGTCAGGAGCCCG
Organism: Nicotiana glauca; assembly: GCA_026770625.1. Taxonomy (NCBI): domain Eukaryota; kingdom Viridiplantae; phylum Streptophyta; class Magnoliopsida; order Solanales; family Solanaceae; genus Nicotiana; species Nicotiana glauca. The sequence goes on from MU765151.1 coordinate 38,283, forward strand.
CCTGGATAGCATAGGAATACATTCAAGTTTTGAAGTCAGAAGCCCGCCTAGATAGTAGAGGAATACATTCAAGTTTTGAAGTCAGGAGCCCGCATGGGGCAAGGGACATCTCAGACTACAATTCAAGTCAGCAACAAAGGAACATCGTCGAAAATACAAGCCAACAAGGCAACATCAGTCGCAATATCAAGTTTGAAAATAAATCTTTGTACATCATAGATTATAGCTTAATCTAGCTTCTTCATTTTGTTATGGTGTAACAAGGAGGTCAGCAGTCAGTAGCAGCAGCAGCAACAGTTAAAGCACAGCTTCATGACAGTCCCAGCTACCAAAAATCCTGAACTACATTGACCTGATTCCTTTTTAGCCAAGGATATGTAGGAAACCTTTGAAGTAGAGGTTCGGTCAAATCTATCAAATATGCTTCACACGGAGTGTACAAACAGGCAAAAATCGCTCGTATCCGCTCACTTTATCTTTACACGAAAACTTTTCGTGTTTACGGGCAAAGAGGGACGACTGTGAGCACGTGATTTTTGCCCCACACGAATCACTCCCAAAAATTCAAAATAAAATAATTTTTCTTTTTGTATGCAATTTTGTGAATCTTTTGTGATATTTTCAGCTATATTTTATATTTGTGTGTGCATGTTTATTTAATCAACTAAATAAAAAAATACAAAAATAGGTTGCATTTGCATTTAGGATTTAATTTTATAAATTTTAAGTTAAATAGTAAATTACTTATTTTTATAAAATGAAGAAAAGAATAAAAAAATAATGCACTTTGCATTTTAGTGTCTAATTGTGTGATTTGGTATTCAGGTGTTTGTGATAATTATTATTTAGAGATAATTAGTATTGTTAAGTTAATTTGGTTTTATAATTTTAAGTTTCAATTTTGGAAAATAGGAAGAAAATAAAAGAAAAAGAAAAGAAAAGGGAAAAGAATTAAATAAAAGAGAAGTCATTAGTTTTGGGCCAGTTGCTTTAAATAAAAACAGGCCCAGACATTTTTTTAATAAAATCGTCCAAGCCGGCACAATAACGCGTCCAAAACCCGATCCAGGAGGTTCCTCACATAGAATAGTGAAACGACGTAGTATAGGAGCAAAACTACGTCGTTTCAAGATCAATAGATCTCGACCGTCCATCCCCTCACATCCAACGGTCCCAAAGCTTTACCCTTACCCGCCTAACCAGACCCGACCCATTTTTCTCTACCCAGTCCACCCCCACTTAGCCGAAACGACCCCGTTTTTATTAAGGGATTAATCATAGCCGTTGGATTTCAATCATCCAACGGCTCTAATTAAATCCTTAATTTTAATATATCTAAAATCTAACCCCTTACACCTTCTCAGAACCCCTCTTGTCCCCCGTCTCTCTAACCCTAGAAACAACCCTGTCTTTCACCGCCTCACCCCGCCGCCCTTTGCCCACCGGAAATCGCCTTACGGCGGTTCCGGTGGCTCAAACCCTTCCAAATTTACGCCATAGACTCCTCGTCACCTCCCCATCTCCGATTCACCCATAGTTTTCCTCGAATCCCAGCCCAGCTTCTCGAATCTTCAAAAAAACAAGCGGTCCCTCCGCCGTGTCCGGTGGTTGGTGGCCAAATGCCACCAAAAATACACCCCTGAACCACCAATACCTCATCTTCCCAAATCCCAACCCCTCTTCCTTCGAATGTTCCTGAATTTATTCGAATATCAAATTTTAGCCAGGAACCCTAGTAGCCACCACCATTCCCCACCACCTTCTGGTGGCGGTGCCACCTCGAACCAATCCCAAACTAACACCAAATGACCACCATGCCTCCCTCACCCCAAATCCCGTATCATTTTCCTTCAAACATCTCTGGAATGATTCGAATATCGAATCAAAGGTTTGAGCCCTAAGAGCCTAAAATAGAATCTATGCAGGCAGGGTCAATGACTCAATCTCATAAAGTTTTAGGGCCGATTACATCGCAAAATGATGTCCTTCACCTGTTCTTGACAAAGAACAGATGAATGACATCATCTTTCGGTGTAATTGAGAAGGTCAAATAGCAGTTTCAAGTCCAAACGGTAAGTTTCCTTAAGTTTTTATGTTCATTTTAGTACTTGCTTCACTTCTTCTTCTTTTTTAACTTGATTAGTCTAGGTTCCGACTGAGGTTATGCTCTGATTTTCTTTTTTTAATTATTTTATCCATTCTGTTTGGTTTTTAGATTTATTAACTAGCTTTTTTGTTTAAGATTGGTATTTGAATTGGCCCTAAGGTCACTAGGTTCAATGAAATTGAAACCAGCATGCTTAGTATTGTTTGATTCCCTGTTAATTAGCTGGTGTAACTGTTTCGATGATTCAAATAGGTTCTTCATTGTTAGTTTCTTGCTAATTTCCATATATTGTTCATATGAATGGTTATTTATGATAATGTTTCAATGCTAAGCCTTTAGGTTTCAGAAACTGATTCTTATTTCTTAGCAATTGTGTATTAGGGAATTGTTTGTTTATTCTGTATGTGTTTAGAATTTTGAGAGGTTCTAATTGTATAACTAGGAATTTAAAAGGGTAATACCATAATCATAGAGGGTAGTTTAGATAGTCTGACCTTAGGAAGATACCTCAATAATTGAATTAGGTGGCTGACAATTAAGTGGTGCACTAACTGATTAAATTAAAAGGTACTAAGTGAGTAGGTCAATTAAAAATTGGAAAAGGGTACTGGTAGTGCAAATGACACCAGTTTAGTGCCCTTTTAGGAGCTGAAAAGTAAGAGAGCATGGGAATATAATTGAAAAGGCATGTGTAAAGGGAATACACAGCCTAGAAAGGGGAGGGACAGAATTAAGAAAGGGTAGAATACACATTAAAAAGGATATACATGCTGGAAAGGGAGGGGACTGATTGATATAAAAAGGGGAAGAAGGAGATACAAACGAAAAAACTGAATAGATAGACCTTAGAGAGAGCTAAAAAGGGGGGAGACTGGAAATACATATTGAGAGAGAGTTTAAGAAAGGTGAAGAACATCAAAAGGGGCTGAATTAAAGAAGCATTCTCCCGTTGCAATTTACATTTTTTGAATCTGGAAATACTATTTTCATTGCTGGTTTGAGCTGATTCCACTGTTACATTGGTTCTACTGGTGATGTGTGTTGTTGCTTGGATGTTGATCTCACTTCTGTTGCTTCTTTTCATTTCCAGGTATCTACTTTGAGCCTCGATGATTGAAATAAATCTGAAGATTGAAATGAAAAGCTTAAGTTGAAGAATGGCATCTTTATACTTATTTGATTTTTAAAGTTTGGCCTTGATTTTATGTTTGAAATCTGTTTGTTATCTTAATGGATTGAATTCTGGTTTAGGTAAGTGAGTGCTGTTAGTGTGTTAAAGCATAAAGTTATCATAAAATTGGGGTCACACTCTGGTCGGCTGAATTAGTAGTTAGATTCTAGCATTGTATAAGTTGAACTTTGGTATAATTCTGAACTGTTTATGGACGTTTGGTCAAGCACTAGGTTCAGTCATGTTTAGTTCCATTTTATGTTCTCATTAATTTGAGTTTGAATAGAAATTTTTGTCTGCAGTTAAATATCAGTTATCAGAGTTCTTTGCTGGAAATCTTATTAAGTTAGTCAAGTTATTTCACACGTTGAAGTTAAACCTCATTCGAGTTTAAAGGGTTACTGAGTGAGCTGTAATAGGTATTTGCACGCAAAATTCAGAAAACCCCTGTAGCACTATAGAACATTTCCCAAATTCAAGCTGTTTAATTGAAGTTTTTTTTTGGAATTTGAATTAGTAAGGTGTGTCGATAAATATTCATGGTAGTATTGGATGTTGAATGAGCGGAATAAGTCAATATCGTGTGGTTTTTCTTAGATTAAAGCATTAGAATTCGAACTTGCAATTATAACTGTTAGTAAAATGTAGAAGTTTTTCTCCCTTTTGTTAATCATGTACAATTGGAGTTCTTGATTGCCTTTGAATCGCTGATGGATGCCATATAACTAGTTATCGATAATTTACAACAATTCCAAAGTTACTTGCACGTGAACTAGTCTCACTCTTGGGCTCATTGTGAATTCACTGGCAGCCCCAAATATTGTTCATGCATAGTGGGGATTCGGTGTTGGGTTTTGACCCAGCAGCGGCAAGGTCCCTAATGTGGGCTTGTTTTTTTGGCCCAGTTCTATAGGCTGCCGTGAATTAAAGCATGGCCACTTCTTTGGTCGGGCTGCCGCCCCTTTTGTGTTGGCCCAAGTATTTTATGTAATGAAGTAGTTTTGCCTCTTGTAAGCCGTCTTAGTTAATTAAAAAAAATCTTTAATTGCACTTAGCGTTAAGTAATCATACTATTAACTCGTTGAAGTACGCCATATTAAACAATGTAAATAGTTTATGGCCCTCCGAGCTTTTAGTTTGAATTTTCCTTTAAATTGAAATTGAGGTGCGCGATGCCAAACAAAAATGACAATTGCATGGCCCTCATTTTTTTTTAATCTTGAATTGATCCTTAGATTCTGAGGCATGCCATTTAGCAAATTCCATGGACCTCGCAAAGTGCAAATGTGTAGTTGTTTTAGGCGCGTGTTTAATAATATTACTTTCTTAAATTCGGGTGTGCATTTATGTGACCCAAATCCAAATCTCAACGATGTTAAAATATGTCAAAAAACCAAGGGTGCATTTATGTGACATGGTTCGAGACGTGTTTTAATAACGTTGTAATTCTTTTAAAAATGAATAAAAGCGGTTAAAGTTAAAATTTGCACATAGGTTCATAATTGTAAAAATTAGATGATTTAAGCCGAACATGACAGTTGAGCGATCGTGCTAGAACCACGGAACCCGAGAATGCCTAACACCTTCTCCCGAGTTAACAGAATTCCTTAATCAGATTTTTGGTTCGCGGACTGTTAAACAGAGTCAATCTTTTCCTCGATTCGGGATTCAGCCGATGACTTGGGACACCATAAATCTCCCAAGTGGCGACTTTGAATCTCTTAATAATAAATTCCGTTTTGATTGTCCTTTAATTGAAAAAACTCTATTTATTATACCCTTTCGAGGGAGTAGGTAAAAGGGAGGTGTGACATCCCTCATATATCTACTTTTCTCCACATGGAACTCGCCGAAATTCAATAAAGGCACTGCGTTCCCAGGCTATGTGGTCCATTGCTATTGAGTCTACAATCCACAAAGGATTAGATTCAGTCAGAAAAACAAAAATAGAAACACAAAGTTCACTAATTCGAGCATCGTGAAATATTTTTTTATTATATATAAATAAATCAAATTTGGCCTTAGCCCAATCTAGAAGATCTGCCCATTTTAAAAAATTTTAACCTCTAAAACCCATGTTCTTCATTTACCAAGCAACCCATTAAGCATTTAAAACAAGAGAAGAGTAAAACCCTAATTCTTCTTAGTTTCTCCTCCATGTTTCAGGCACTTCTGTTATGGAGAAAATTTAGTTTCTCTTCCCTTCTTCTTCGTCTTTTTTTTTTTAATAAATAGTATTAAAGAATAGGGTTTTAGGAAGATGTCATTTTTCACTACAAGAGTTAGCCACCGCTACTCAATGGAGCATGATCTCTGCCACCACCAGCCTTTCTCATAGTTGAAAGAAACTCTTATTTTTTCTTCTTTTTTTTTGCCATGGCCATGGAGCTTTAAGTTCATATATTTTATTTATTTATTTATGGTTGTTTGGCTGTCAAAACTCTTAGATCAATTTTAAACCGAATTTGAAATGGCTTCAAAAGTAGCCACCATCCTTTTGATGGTGGCTGGCGGTGGCCCTTTAGCGGCGTTCAACGGTAATAGGCGGAAAAACTGTTAATGAAACCCAATTTTTTTGTTCAGATTCTTAAGAAAACCTGAAAAAATTCAAATTAAAAAAAAATTGTCAAAGACTGATCTAAAGCTTATTTCAAATCAGTAATTAACAAAATTGTTTACGCCAAAAAAAATTTCACTGATTTACTTAAAAATAACAGTCAAAAATTTATTCAATGGTATAAATCTTTAGTATGACCAACAATTTTGGGCATCCCAATTGCAAATAGAATATTACAAATAAATAGATACATAGTTCTAGATTCAGACAACTGATTAGAACAGTTGTAGTATAATTCCGGACCAGAAAACCAGCTTATGGCTCTGATACCAATGAAGGAACACGTTAATCTAAACACATTAGATTAGTTCGTAAATCGTAAAACGAGAACTTACTTGTTCTTCGTGAAGCGGAAGCAAAAACAGATTAAACTGCTGCTGGAATTACTGATCGTGATTGTCACGGTGTGTTGGAGCAACCCTCAATTCCACAGTCTAAACCCTAGTTTAATTGTAGGAGAAGACTAAGCGTATGAAAAATACCGTTCAAAGTATCATTTTAATGTACACACTAAGTGTACTTATATAGGGAATATTATGGTTAACTAATAACCCTATTGGTCCTTAGAACACCCCTATGGGTGGACCCAATATTTTCTACAATTTCATATCCTTGGATCTTTGTCATTATTCGTTGTATTATTTGCTTACACTGTCTTATTCATTATTGTTGCTATTGTTTCTCGTTTGCTCCATTTTTTACGTTCTTGAGCCGAGGGTCTTTCGAAAACAACCTCTCTATCTTCATAGGTAGGGCTAAGGTCCGTGTACACACTACCCTCCCCAGACCCTACTTGTGGAATTCCATTAGGTTGTTGTATATTATTTTTATGTAAAATTGTAGTTAATTTTACTATAAGTTATAATTGTATAAAAAATATAAAATCGTCACAAAATAAAAGGTGCAAATACAAAATACAAAATGTTGCTAAAATTGAAAAGTAAAAATTGGAAATACATTAAAACTGAAAATAAATTAAATTAATAACATGTATTATATTACACAACTTGATAATTGGGGATGAGCGTGATCTTAATGCACCAATTCAAGATGCTTGGGAAGGTCCAACTCCAACAGTAGAAATGATAGTAGATGAAGATCACTAATTTGAATAATTTTTAAATCGACACAAAAAAATTAATGACAAAGATACTTATTTTGCATATCGTAATGCATTGATAGATCATTTATGGGAGCATATTAGACGTGGAAATTGAATATTTAAGTAGTATTTAAACTAAATTTTAAACATGTAACATATAATTGAATTATCTTGTATCTTAATAATTTTACTTTTATTTGAACTACCCATTATTATGTATAATCTATAATATTTGCGTACAAATTATATTATTTAAAAGGTTATGAAAAATAATTTTATTTTAAATGTATAAGAAAGAAATATTAATTATATGGGATGAATATGTAAAATAGAAAAAAAAAAGATTTGTTTAATGAAAATAAGAAAATAAAATTTAAATAAAAAATAATAATATAATATAAAAGAGATTGAAGAATATAAAAAGGAATATTCTTTGTTGGAGTAAAAATTAATATGATGGTCGGAGAAAAAATTGGGAGCGAAGGTTGAAAATGCCCTTTAAGCTTCTATGTTTAGAGCTCTACCCTCCGCGAATTTTTTTTTAAACTGTCCCGCCACAATTCTTCTTGGTTTATTTCTCAAAAAGTTTTATAGCATGTTTGGTCAAGCTCCAAAAATTAGCTTATTTTGAGAAACACTTTTTTTTAAAAGTGTTTTTCTCAAAAGTACTTTTGGTGAGAAGCAGTTTGTGTTTGTCTAATTAGTTTGAAAAACACTTCTGAGCAGCAATTAGTGTTTGGCCAAGCTATTAAAAACTGCTTCTAAGTATATTTTTCTCAAAAGTGCTTCTCAAAAAAATGCTTTTGGAGAGAAACTACTTTTTCCTACTTCTCCAAAACTGCTTCTTCTTCTCCTCAAAAATACTTTTTTTCTTTCCAAAAGATTGGTCAAACACCTCAATTTTTGGCCAAAAGTATTTTTGGCCAAAAAAAAATAAAAAATCACTTTTGGCCAAAAATAAGCTTGGCCAAACAGGCTATTAGTGATCTTTCCCTTGAGAGTGAAATTTATTTTTATCCCACTAAAAACTTATGTCGGACATCCTTTTCTTCTTTCGGAAGCCACTGCGTGTTTTAAAATAACAAAATAAATATCCAAATTACAAGATTAAATCTTTTCTTTAAGGTCCGTTTGGTTGGAAATAAGTTATTCCAAAATTATTTATTCTGTGATAAATTATCTCACCCTCCCATGAGAATATAAAATATTACAATCTCAAAATAATTAATCCCCAAATTAATTATACAATAATTTTATTCCAATTAAATATAAAATAAATTAATCTCAAATTAATTTCAGAATTAATTATTCCTTATAGTTCCTACCAAATCAGCTTTAACGGTAATAATATAATTAGCAAATGATGCTGGAAGTGAACTAGGAATTGACAGAAGGGTGGGTGATAAGGGTGTGTCAAAATGACACGTACTGCAGTCAAAATTGATGAGCTGGCAAACAGAGGATAAAAACATTTTCAGATCGGGTCAGAGCCCCGAAAAAACACCGTACATCGAAGTTACCGTTTCCCCCAATAGATAAGCACAAACCTGCCTCATTTTATTTACTACCGATAAATCAGACAAATGAAAGAAAAAGAAAAAAGAATCTCTAACGTCACTTTACACATTTAACCTCCCCTTTTCTCTTAAAAATTAAAAATTCAGTGCGTTTAATGGATGCCTAGATTTAAAAAAAAGTATCCCAATACAAATAGTTGTTTCATTGCTTAAAAAAACGGTGAAGATTGTATAATCTCACATGTTTAACTGCTACAAACAATTTATATTCTTAACTAAGTATTTTTCTTAAAAATAGTACTCCATCCGGTCAACTTTAAGTAATTTTCTTTTTACTTTACCTTTTAACATTAATTAATAATGAAATTGATCATACTAATCATAATTTGCTTATTAAAAATATAACAAATTACTCATAGCCTCCTAGGTTCTTCACTTCAAGGATAAGTTTGGAAAGAAAAAATTAATTCCTTTTCGATATCTGAGAAAATCAAATATCAACAACAACCAGTAAATCCCATAAAGTGGAGTCTGGGAAGGATAATGTGTACGCAGACCACAAAAAGGCTTTTTCAGATAGACCCTCGGTTCGGGACGACTTGAAATAAAATAAGAAGAGACAATTCATCAGTATCGTCAACAGAAGTCATAGACATAATAACAACATCATAAAAATCATAAATAGATGACATGCAATAACATGGGGATGTAAAAAACAGAAAGGATAGTAAGGACTCTACATTAACCAAAGCCGTCTAAGATCAAATCTATTAAACCCGTCTCACGCCCGATATGAAGTAGAAAAAGCTCGATTATCCCCTAGCCTACAACTCTTACGCTCGACCTCTACACATTTCTATTAAGGATCATATCCTCAAAAATTTGTAAGAGAAAATCAAATGTGGTGAAGCATAAAAAAAGACCAAAAAATCACTTGAAGTGGATCGGAGGAAGTATCAACTTAATATTAACCAACCAAAAATAAAAGAAATATCAAATAGTATTAGGGATTATTATCACATTTAATGTTATTAGGGTTACGAGCATTTAATACTCGAAATGTCACCAACTCACAAGGAAAAACAAATACAGAAAAGAGAGAAAGAAGGTCAATATCGTCATGTTGAGCCTTTTTGGTTCGAAAAATGAAATCAACAAAAAATTGGGAGACTTCTCTGACACACTACAAGGGAACCGTTTCCTTCTTCAAAACTCAACTCCTCCTCCTCCTCTTCCCTCTCTGTTGCAGCGGTTTTTCTCTTTTGAAATTTGAATATATCCACAGCCTACACTTTGGTTCATCTCCTGCACATATTTATTTTAAGTGTAGAGGGGAGGCATTTGCTTCTCTCTTTTAAAGAAGCAAATATAGGTAAAGAGACAAACAACATGTTTTACTCACAGTTTCTACTTTCAAAGAAGGGGGCTTTACGCACCATTTGGTTTGCTGCTCATTTTCATAAACGCCTCAAGAAGGACCAAGTTCAGCAAACCAACATCCCTTCTTCTGTTGGTACGTTTTGCTCTTTCCTTCCTCGTTTTTTTCCTTTTCATTTATAGAAAGAAGCTAAAAAGTAGTCTTTCAACATTGCTGGGTTTTTTTAAACCCTTTTAATAAAGGATTTAAGTCATGTATACTTACAGTGTAACGATTTTTTTACACTATCAGTGTAATTTAAGCTGTAATAGCAAGTTATATGCCATTTGTTCTAGGTTACAGATCAATGTTATTAAATAGAGTTACCTGCAATTACCTTTTAAATGACGTGATGGTCCAAATATTTTTTACACTGTCGGTGTTTAGTTATCCTAACCATAGTATGATGAATTGGAAATTGGTTTTCTACTGAATTAGTTCTTAAAAAAAGTTGTTTGTTTATATTGGTTTTGAATGCACAGTTCGTGTAATTTGTTTTTTGTGTCCCAAATAGCAGCTAGTACTAGTTACTTTCTGTACCCGTTGTGTTATATGTTGATCAGTACATTGAATAAGCCTTCTATTACCAGAGTAAGTTGGATGGTTTGGGCAGTTGTTCCTAAATTGAGTGCTATTTATTTTTATAAGTTGGCCACAAAGCTTAATTTTTCAATTGTGGCATACTGGTTATTCAGATATTTCCATAGTTTGTGACCTAATATGTTTTAGATGCAACGAATGCTGTAATTGTACAGTCACACATTTCTATAACAACATCCTTGTATAACAACACTTCACTATAAAGGCCAAGTTTTTCCGGAACCAATTTGCATAGTATGTTATAATATATGTTCTCTGTATCAGCACTTCGTTATAATATCCAAAAATATTCGAAACAAACGAGGTTGTTATAGAGAGACTTGACTGTAACACAGACTTCGCGAGACATTGTGAAAAAATTGTAAATATCACAAAAAATAATCATGTCCTCCAAGCCAGGGGAAAAAGTTTCCGGGCTTTACGTTGTATTGTGAAAGTTTTACTTCAAAATTAGGTGACGATAGGTAGTGTAAATGTTAAATCTCTAGAATTCCTTGGATGAGGTTTCGGTATGGAGTTTTTTTTTTTGGGGGGGTTTTGGGGGGGGGGGGGG